>DWLS01002040.1:0-19268 GCA_018246255.1 Pachliopta kotzebuea
AAAGCGACCCTACCTTGCCCCAACAACGCGGAGGCAGGCTCACGGGGGGGTTTTTAGTGGGTGCGAGTCCCACACAGTCCCTCCCGCCACAGGGCAGTGCGTAGGCATTTTCCCCCCCACAAAAAAAAAAAAAAGGATCTTCAGTGATCTATAATACTTTATACACATAAGCCAATACATTAAATTAATGTGTACATTACACATAAATTTTTACGGAACGAGTAAATAACATTCAAAATAGGTTATAAATTTTAAACTACAAGTTATTTTGAAAAATGACATTAGTTTTATGGGATGAAATTTGTTCGAATAATTTATAGGTGCGCTTGTCAGGTATCAACTTTAGGAAGCGCTATTTTAAAATGTGATTTATGAAAGTGATTTTTACATATTATTTTTTTATACGAGATGAACAAGTTGTCTACTTGAATGTAAGTGATACGCTTGCCCATAACAACTTTGCACAGGTTAAGATGGTGAACACAGCACCATATGGCTCTCGTCGCCTTGAGACGACGAAGTCTCGTTACTCCAGTAATTTTAATAGCATACAGCACCTTTCAAACCAGAACACAGTAATGTTTGCATATTATAATTTGGCGGTAGAAGTAGCTGTGGTGGTATCTACCTAGACTGTTTTCGGTAAAAGAGACCTACCACCAGTAAATATATTTCAGTATGTTCTGATATGTTTTAGCTTGGAAATGAGCTGGACGTTCACTAATTGATAATATGTTCATTTATTATAATATGATGCTAGTCAGAATAATTATATCCAGTATACTACATCGTGCTTGTCCCTTTGAGGATATCAAATTTTGTCATGTAATTAGCAATGTATATTATTGTTAAGCTATAGAAATAAACGCTACAGTCGTTCCTACCTAGATAATCTTTAGTAAAACCAGTGAATATTACTCATACTATTTTTCCGTTATAAAATCAATGGTATGCCAAACCTTAGACATTAACGTGTACGAAATGGTAGACAAATATTGATTATTTTTTTTTAATACTTATTTATATAAATCTAGAAATATTATTTTGTGTATATAAATACATAAAATAATAAACGAATATTTAAATTTATTATGTAAATAATTTCTGAGGTCTTTCGATAAAAAATTACGGAGCCGAGACCCGAAGAGTTAAATGTATAAGGCGGGGCCCACCTTTGAAATTTCAATTTAATTCACCTCGAGCAATTTCTTTTTACGACAATGTGTATGAGGTTGACTCTTATACATTTATTAAACCCTGTGCCATAAATGTGGGATACGGTTGCTGTGCGAATGCTGTGGAGATAACGGAATAGAAATGGTTAGCGCACCACCGCCGTGGAACCTTTTTAAGACAATGTTCACGGGTAAGCGGTGAAAAAGCAGTTTCTAAATGATCCCTATCTACTTTGTTTTACATCCCATTTCTGTTTTACATGCAAAACAGTATTGATAGTTTACATATATATCTACTTAGTATTTGTTTATGACCTTTAAATCAATTTAACATTGCTGTTTGTTCAAAAATCTCTAGACTCAGTTCTGACAGAGTACTTTTAAAATACCAACTGTTCGTACTAATTATGGTTAGTGGTCACTAATAAATTGTATAACGTCTTCATACATTAAATTGTATGAAGAAATCTCCTTCTGCTCCTTGGTTACGTTTTATTAAATACAATCCAAAAAATACATTGACAACTTTTAACATTAATTTCCTCTCTTCAAAAATATACTGTGCTCGGCTTTGGTGGCATAGTAGTCACTTTGAAAGACTCAGATTATTACTTATATGTATATATATTACTCTATCAATCTTTATATTATAGTATCTTGGATCGTTGTCGAAATTCCTCTTATTCTATTTTCTAGTGTAATTATTTTCATTTAAATTCTATGTATGTTTATTGAACATGTGGCGTTGCATATATAAGTACGAAGGCCATACACATATACAATGGTGGTACAAAATGATAAATACCCTCTTCTATCTTTTATTAAATGTGACTTTATGCCTTCGCTGATGTGTAACAAAAAAAATGTTAAAAAATACCCTTTGAACATTAAAAATCGATAAAGAGAACGTAGATAATAAACTTACATAAATCATTTTTACATGACAGCTATTATATTTTTCTCTGGTATATTTCATTACATGAAAAATTCCTTTGTTGGTCCACAGTACTTACAAAAATACTTGCAAACCTGTTTGATTATTTTATTAAATAATAATCAGTAAATTTTTGAGAAATTAATAATTACTTGTACTTATATCTATTTGGTTAAGTATGTTTAGTATTGCTGAAATAATAATCTCATAATAATGTTGAAAACTTAAATTTTTTTATATCTAATTTACTAAATATCATTCTACAACAATATTTGTTATTTTACGTATAAATCAATGTTGGTTGACCATGACAATACAATTTAATTCTTACTGTTAGCTAGTAGTTGGTGTTGGAACATTAGACAGTAGATATAAGTAGATATAGAAACGGCAAAAATTCAAAGTATTTATTTCTTTATACATATATTATTTTATTAACATACTAATTTAATCGCTTCCTATTGATTTATTTTATTTACTCATTCATTTGTTCGTTCAATCATTCGTTCATTAAAACATATCTTTATTGAATCATTTGTTAATCAAATTATTCGTTCTTTAAAGCATTCGATCATTAAACGATTCGTTCATTAAATTATTCATTAATTTCAACTCAATTAATTATTTATATCAATTTAGTAAGCTCTTATTCGTGCCGTCATATAATTGTTTGCAAATGTTACTAGCTTCCATACAGAGAGGTATAGTGAACACTGAAACATTAAGATGACAAGATGTATTATAAAGAAACTTAAAATTGACATATCAATTCTTCGTATTTTGTAAATATTCCAAAGATTTCCATGCGTCCCTCTCCTTGACTTTCTCTATCCAATCTGTTTCAGTTATTTCTTTAAATATCATCTTTCCATCGTCTCCTTCTGCTCCTTGGTTAACTTGTATCAAAAAAAATAAAAAAGGCAGTTCTCAAACATGTGTTACTCTACGTACAAAGCGCTCAGCCCGGCTCACGTTCCTCTTTATACTTTTAACCGGTAAAATATTGTTTCTGGCGAGCGCGATACAGCGGAGTCAGCGTACCGCGCGTCATGCAACCCTCCTCCTCTCTCCTATGGGAGGACATTAAAACGAATAGAACGGAACAAGATATGATAGCGATTCTTTAAATATTTTATTAAAAAACTCTTTAAAGTAAAAGTAACGAACTCGCGTTAGGCTAGCCATAATTTACCTTTACTCTTACTCCTTCAGATAACATCCGGGCCTTAGAAATAAGAAAATTAAGCAAGCGGATTATTTTCAATATAACAATGACAAACATTTTCATTATTAAGTATATTTTCAAAGATTAATTTACTTTTGTTTTCTATAGATTTTGTGCTAAGATAACTTTGAACTATCGAATAACCACACAAGGTCTTCTAATTAGGAACGTTAGCAAACTAATCGTTACCAGATCCAAACATTATAGACTTCAGCTATTCCATTTTACGACGTAGCAGAGAAATTAAGAATTTCCAATTTTACTACCCTGTTAAAGTTTAACTTCCTGTAACGCAAGATTTCAACATCAGCCGATAGACGACCACTGCGGGACATTGGCCTCCCCCGATAATGGCAGGATTTCTGACATATCGACGCTGGCTCAGTGCGGGTTGAAATTGAGTCAGAGCCTCGTTTGTTGATCAGCAGGGTTCACCTTGACCAGATGAGGTTGGCTTCGGTCCCGTGGGTCGTTATGTGGAAGCCCTTATACCCCAAGATTAGAGTTAATTAATTATCGATTATGTTTGACAGAAACAGACGTGTAAAACTTTGAACATCCTATTTTCGACGTCGCACAAAAAAAATACGTACAGATTTTAAATGAATATATTTACCGAAAGATTGTTTATCGATACAGTTTTAGTAGAATTTTATATCTTCGCCGCTGCTTGTATTTTCCCACCGAGAATAGACATAATCCGGCTTCCTGTATATTGGACTAGGCAATATCAAGTGAGTGTTGCTAAAGCAGCGTTTACTTGCAATCCTCGATATTGGGAAAGCTGTACCGTGCATTTTCGGCCCGATACGGGACCGAGATTACCAACTATAAACTTGATAAGGGATTTGTTAACAGTCTTGCTGGTGCCAAACTGACGCTTGTACGTCGTGTTAATAATAGCCTAACGCTTTATTTGTCTAGTAGCAGTTTCAAGATTCTATACTCATGTACAGCAGGATGTTTACTTCCATAATTTGTCTGAATTCTAAACAGAGATCGCGACTACTTGATGGACTGACCTGTACAAGATTTTATGGATTAGTTCACTTTAATTATTGTAAACGGTCACGTAGGAAATTCTTCATATCTATATATTTACACAGTTATGTTTTCGTTCTCTTTCCACTTATATTTCTGCTAATCTCCTCAACCATTCCTTCGTCTAATACCCTCCTGAGCTTCCTCATATTATTATTATTTATATATGCATATTTCATTTAGCTCGCGGACTGCGAATTCGCGAGCTCTGGCTTGGATGAAGCTCTTATGGTCGTTAATGTGACCAAGACCGATACCCTGAACCGAAGAAAAAGACGGAGATTAAGTTTATGATTGCCTTTCTTATTTATATACATAACACACTAATATTTTACCAGACAATAAATTATCTAAGTGGTAGTAATCTTACTGAATTCAACTTACGTGGCCGTGGAATCAAACTAATACCATGTTACTAGGGACGCCGTTAACCGATTTGCTACGGAAGCTGCTGATTTTAGATTTTTTTATTATTACCGTATGCTTTAATTGTTAGACACTTTTCTTTACAATGAAGATAAGCAAGCAAGTACTATGTAGATATTGATGCCAATATTTATAGAGCTATTTTGATTATTTATATAGCATGACGTTTCTATAATAAATTTCCTAGCAGTAGAACTCATTAATACAGCACGTTGTTATTTACTTAATATGGGACTTAGCCAATTGATTTCAAAGAAAGTATGTTTGTAAATTTACCAGCTGCAATAGGTTTACTGGTAACACATGTTATTAAGTGTTAGGTATTAAGTAAAAACAACTAGTTGCAAACATTTTTGCAGAAAAATGGTGATACTATTGACTTTTAAAAGAGATTTGGAACGAACCAAGAATAAATTTCTATGTAATTTCGTACATTTCACTCTAAAAAAATTTTTATTATTGAGAGTATTTTTCCTTAAGTGTTTTCGAATTAATCCATAATAGTTACAAAATGGATAATAAAGAAATATTTGGTTGATTATTGTTCAAGTGGAGTTTGCTGACATTTTGTACGAAGGGTAGAACTATAGATTTCGGACACAGTTTCTTTGCACAGAAATAAGAGTGTACCTTGTAACCTGTGTACCTGTACAAAGGTCTCTGTGGTGAATATTATATAACAAAATAGACTATCTAAGAAAATGTCTTTTATTAACTACCGTCAAGTGTCTTATATAAATAACAGAAAGGTATATTTATTACCAGTTTGTAACAGCAAAAAGTAGAGTAGATTTGACGTGAATCTTCTAAACAGCTGTTAACTACGTTTTGGCTGCGCTCTTCCCTTTGATGATGATAGTGATCTCCTCTTCTATAATAGATTAACCGTCTTCATCTTAAATTTAATCGATTATATTGTGTTTAGGAAAGCTGTACTTTTTTATATATATAGAAAACTTTAAAAACAATGTGTAAACATCTTGGAACTCAATCGTACCGCAAAAACCGCGATCACAAATAATTTTGTACGTAGTACAAGACTAATTAATCACTTCAGGAACAGTACATGTTGGTATACGTACAAGCGACATGGACTAAGTTCATAATTGTATTCGGAGTTTGGACAGCACTTGATTGATTACCCTGCACCGTCGGCCGGGCGCGCTACTCCCGCAGTTCAGTTGTATGCGAATTAGGTCACTACACCTGTAAACTTTAGAGGTTACTTTGTGTAAACTGCTACAGATATCTGAATTTCGCAACCTAATTATTTTTCCAAATTACTTAAAAATAAACCGATGATAATTACGAAACACAACGATTAATTCTTATAATATATTGACGTCATCTGACAAAGTATTTTTGATTGACCGAAACCGATTTATTTATATCCTGAAATGTTACATTTTTATAAATCAATAACGTATAACAGTTAACTGAGGAAGTAGAACGTACAGTGTACCAACTTATTCTATACAAACATTTGGTGAAACAATAACAATATACACAAACGTTAAAAGTTTTAACGGTATACTCGGTCGGATTGTCTTTTTATTCCAACTCTTTCCGATAACTAAAACACAGTAACAAATTCCCGAGCAAAAGCAAATCGGATCTGAATTTCCCGAATTGAAACGAAACCGCTCCAAAAACCAACATTCGGTTGCTCTGTTGATTTCAATTTTCGACTAAACTTTCGAGTATATGGAATTAATTCCTTAATTCGCGTGTTCATTAAAGCCCCGCAGGTTTTGTTTGATTTCACCGTCGCTCAGTCGGAAGCGAAACGTCGGTCGTGATTTCAAACGGAGTTTGTTGCACTCTCCCGTAGCCAACATTAATTATGCATTCCCCTTTGTTCGGCTGCCTTAACAAAATAAAAAGTAACAGATTCAACTAGAGCGTCGACTACAACTCGATTGTAAAATACAATGACTTAATTGCACAAAAGATAGCTAACTACAAACGAATACTCCGTTTTTAAATACCCACGTATACTTGTTATACTAACAAAGACAGTCTTGTTTACTGTAACTTAATTCACTTAGCTCAGGAATGACACAGAGACGCTTTATATCTTGCTTGGTTTAATAAAATTTTCTGTGTTTTTAATTAAAGACAAAACTTTTATTAAAGATAGTAAAGCAGACAAAGGCTTTTGTGAGACAAATTAAATGGATATACAATTACATTCTGTTCTTGTATTTTAAATAGACGACTAGCATAAATTTTCTACTTAGACAAGAAAGGTACGAACTAATATAAGTCAAGTGGAGAAATTTCTATAAATCTTAAAGCAAGCTATCAAAATGAGCAATCGTATCTAACCAAATCGCCTATTGCTAGTACAAACATTATTATAGTTTGATTTTGTTATACCCCTTCGTGGTATGGGTAAGGAAGGGACTTTGGATTGCGTTATTTTCTTTTCTTTTATTCTTTCTGTTCCTTTTATTTTTCACTACTTCTCACTTTCATAGTTCTATTATCTTTCACTCTTGTCTTTTTAATACATTTATCTAGATTCTTTTATGGTACAATTTTGTTTCTCCTTTCATTTTCATTTCCAATTTATATTGCTTTGTTTAATATTTTGCGCGACTTCTCATTTAAAATCTATTTTGGACTTTTGCTATTTATTCTTCCTTGTAACTTTCTTTTCCACCTTTTTGCAATATTTGATAAATATGAGGCTACTTTTGTCTTTACTTATCAGAGAGGCAGTGCTGCCAATATCAATTCTCTGTAACAATTCTAACTCGCAATCTGCTCGGTCTCGCCCAAATAAGGGACAAGAGGTGATCAGTTGCACCACAGTCTGGTCTACTGCGGGATTATTATGTAGTTAGAGATGTTAGTACTGATTTATTTCATGTACATAATATTTGCTTACGAAAAGTTTAAAGTAAACAAGTGGCCCATTCAAAATTCTGTAACTTTGGGCACCCACAACTCGGGAACCCCACGATATACCAACAAAATTCCAACGGCACTGATCTTATCTAAGTGAGATCTGTCAGTATCCCAAATTTCAGCCTCCTACCCCTTGTAGTTCTCGAGATTGAAAATTATTGACGAACAGACAGTCAGGGTAACATATATTTAGGGCTTGGTAAGTAGAAAATAAAACTCAATTGATTCCATTTGGTCTCATTACAAACGTGGCAAGCCGTAACGAAAGAATGTTAGATGATGCTTATAATTGTTTGTATAAATCAGTTGAAATTGCTCTCTCGCCTCGCAGCGATCGATCACGGTACAATGTTACGGTTCGTATAGAAATTATTTTGTTACAGTAGATTACATACAAATTATTACCAAGTAATTTATAATTAAATAGCTGTGAATGTTGTTGGAAACTTTAAACTAATTCTTGATAGAG
The DNA here is from genome assembly GCA_018246255.1 of Pachliopta kotzebuea. Classification (NCBI taxonomy): domain Eukaryota; kingdom Metazoa; phylum Arthropoda; class Insecta; order Lepidoptera; family Papilionidae; genus Pachliopta; species Pachliopta kotzebuea. Next base: position 8,184 of record DWLS01002040.1, read on the forward strand.
ACTTTATTTGAAATAACAATAATCAACTATATTCATTTAATCAATATCAAAATATCTCGAGGTCCATTATATTTTAATTGTAAATATAACTTCTTGTCCAGTTGTAGGTGTTTATCTGCCGATTATACTTCTTACTCAGAAAAGCCTTTTTTTAACACGTTTGCCTATAAGAATGTGGCGCTGGTAAAGGTATACACAGCACCACATTGCGCTCATCGCCTTGAGACATAATGTGTTAAGTCTTATTGCCCCAATAATTTCAATAGCATATAGCACCCTTCAAAACTGAACACAGTATATTTTTCATTCCATTTTTGAGCGGTAGAAAGAAGTACTGCGTTAATACCTACCTAGACAGTCCCCGGTAACGTAAACCTACCATCATTTTAAGACAAATCTGAAACAGGATTAGGTAAGGACATTGGATAAACCAAAGGCGTCCCATTAAACTGTAAATAATGTCCATGACAGGAAAAAGCTCAATTTTAGACAACTTTTGTATGATGACGACGATAATGATTATCTCATTAATTGCAGGTATTATTAAAAAGATTCTTTGTTCATTGACCCAATCCTTTTATGATGAATTTAATATATATATACATACATATATGTACATAACATACTAGAGACTCGCTTATTCCAGAATGAGAAATACAAAATTCTAGTTAGCCTATTTCTTATTTAAAAATTAAACTACTAGCGTTATTGCTACATAAACAACATAAAAAATCTCAGTAATTGATCTTAATGACTCTTATTATTTTATTTATCAAAAAAAAATATATGTTAATAAGAGGCATTTAATATTTGAAATGTTTGGGTTTTAGAACAGACGTCCTCTGCTGGACGTAGACCACCCCCAATAATGGGGGATTTAGGCCATCTCCCACGACGCTGATCCAATGCGGATTGGTGGAGAACCAGAGCCTCGCTTATTGATTAGCATAGTGCATCACGACCAGGCGAGGTTGGTTTGGGTCCCAAGAGTTGATATGTGGGACCTCTTACACCCCTCTGATCTATTTGTTCCTAACAAAACCTTATTAACTGTTTACCAAAATTGAGGATGAAATTATAACGCTTTTAAAAGTGTTAAATAGAATATCTCGAAGCTCCGTCTTTGTTATCTAAAATACAACAATGAAATATTGTTGTATTATAAGAGAGACTTAATAAAATAGATGGCCTTGACTCTCTCCTTGTGGGAAGAGACCCTCGAATCGCAGCAGTGAAATCAAGAGGGCTGTTTATAAAGAAAACATGATTTTAAAAGACTTTTTACACTTTTATCGATTTTGTAAACTAAATATACTACGTTATTATGCTTATAAACCTTTTTTACAAACAATGCATGGCTCTATTGTGAACATTTTAATAATATACCGTCCAGAGGACATCATGGCTGACGGGATGAAAACTGGGACGCAGTGCTACAGTCCACAAACTGTTGCGCTGTTTGCTTAGCTTATACAAACGATTACTTTCATTAGTGCTGAACGTTTTATTGTCTTTATTATGGCTCGTTCTATTCAATTAAATAAATCATCAAATAGAGCAAAACATTCACCTAATGAGAAGTGATACTCTTACACAACAATGAAATGTTACTTAAGATGTTTGGTTTGAGCTGCCGGAGATCGTTTAGGTAAACTAGCTATAATAAAGACATCATTTTCTGAGATCGCTGTTACTATTTAAATAAGGCTCTTTAAAAAAAAATTCACTTCTCTTCACCTCCTCCAAAAATCAGGATCTTCGATTAGTAACCCTCATTTTTTCTAGTATTAATCTTTGTTAGTTCATATTATTTTTGTTTTTTCACATATTTCATTCTAATATGTTTACACTATACACAATTTATTCTCTTTCCTAATGTATTAGTTGAAAGTCCTGGTAATTTCGTCACTTGATCGTATAAAAAAATAAGTTAATTTACGTCAAGCAAAGTTTCGCTATAAGCTTCTTTAGTTAGAGAGCTTATGCCAAGTTATTTTAATACATAAATAAAGTGGTTATGAAAACTTTCTCCAGCAGACTGTGGCATTAAGTAAATAGAAAACACCGTGTTCTCCAACGCCGAAATATTTTCGGTCGAAGCTTGCCAAGCTAACGAGGGGGACCGATGTCCGGTAATCTTTTGTTCAAGTAAACGTGTATCGTATGATGCATTCAGCACACGTGTTGTCGCAGCCTCACACCCTGACCGCTTAATCGAATGAGGCCCGGATTCACCGGAGTACGGCCAGTTGGATTTACAAACGCGGCTTAATCAACTCTCTCACACTTGTCTATTATTATAATCAGGGGTTGAATGGAGGAGTATACCACGTAGGCAGCCCTTTGTAATCTAGTTTTAAGGTTATAATAATTTCCTATAATTTCGCGAAAATAATACAATTAAATAAACAAAATATGACGTGAAGTCCTTCAAGTTTTTGCTAATTGTATTAACTAGAAACCATTAAAAAATTATAATTTTCGAGATTATAGACATCAAAAACATATGCTAATTTTAATAAAGACGATAAGAAGGTAATATGAGATCCCATTACTAATAAATTCATATAAGAAAATACATTACTACAAGTCTTTGAAACACTGTAAGCACTCCGTGATGACTTGTATAAGGGCTTCTATCATCATAGTCCTCACGCAGCCGTGGTTTCTCCACTAAATTTTTTAAATAGCATAAAATTGTAAAAACTTTGGTGATAGATCTCTATTGCTAGAGACCGTCCGTCCGTTTCGAAGGGCATTGTCGTGAAATTGCTTAGGTAACGAGTCTTAACTTCCTATGTTTCAAAGTGACTAGCGCAATGTGGTGCTGTATATACTAATATTAACCAGCGGCACGAATATCATGCGCAAGTATATAACTTACCATCAGGTGAACGCTTTGCTCGTCGAGATGACTACGAGTAATATAATAATAGTAGTAAGAATAGAAATTAAACGTATCAATTACGTTATAAATCGATTGTAATAATACTCATAACGCCTCATTTCCTCAGTACTCGATATAAATACGGCGATAAAACATTTTACGATATCGGGCGAACGGATGTGACCTTAGCGAAAATACTCTTTGAAAATTTATCGGCGGACCAATTGAATTTATTGTCAAAACTAAAAGTTTTATCGTCGACATTTACATGCGCGTCTCAAACGGCCCGTTTAACGACACCGTTAACTTGCAAAGCGATTTTTTTAATTATTCATCACTTGCAATTCTTATTACTAAAACTGCAAATTTTTGTACTACAATTTAAAGAAAACCAATTCGCTATTATTTCATCAGCCTGCAGCTTTCCACTGCTGAGCATAGGCCTCTCCAAAAAAATGTTACTTAGCCCGGTTGTCAGCTATACGCAACCTGATACTACCAGTCGCCTTGTGTAGGTATGAAATCGATTTTATATTATTTTCAAATATTTGTAGGCTTCTGTTATCGGAGACCTCTTCGTCTATGCGGGTAATATACCTTGGGAGTGCCCATTCATGCTGTCAAACGGTAGTATGCTAAAATGTGCAAAGTTATTCCTGCACATATCTATGTGTAGGTATTGCTTTAGTTTCTCCGACGTTTTATACACACCGGTATGTTAATTTGAAAAGGAAAGAGGTGCAGGATATACGTTAGGTCGTAAACCAGCCTTCTTGTAACAATAAGCCCCTCCCTAGTTGGAATGTTTACCATTATTGCATTTACTAGTTGTAAGTGTCTGTTCCCGTCGTAAGCAAGAGAAATTAATGGGGTAACGAGATTTAAAACCTTATGTCCCAAAGCAACGAGCGCTTTATTATGGGCAAGTATATCAGTTACCGTTACGTGAACGTCTAGTTTATATTTTACTATTGTAGAATAAAAAAAAATCGAACTATTTATTTCGAGTTGGGGTAAAAGTAATAAGTATTTAGAAACCGCATTGTATATATTTTTTTTTTATTATATTCAAAATATTTAAACAATAATATACTATCATGTGCTTCATACATACATAAAATAACAATATTTTGTAGTAAATAATATTATTTAGAAAAATTTAATAAAGCTATGAAGCGATAAAGGAAAAAAAAAATATTTTTCGAATGTAATTGAATCCATGTGAAAAGGAGAGACGGGGAAGGTGTTTACTTGGAGCAGACGGCCGTGGAAATACGAACTGTCTCCTCGCGTTCGGAGATACGATAAATTTCCTTTAATCTAATAAAGAGCAGTGATTTGCAGACCGTGGAGTCAGATTCAAATTGACAGTCGCGAGGAAAGCTGCCTCAGAATTAGATGCACGCGATAAATGAAATTTATTATGGCCTGTTTTATCACTATTTCACGGTTTTAAGTGTTCGCTTCGTTATTTACTGCAGATTCAACAAGTTGGCTCTGGTAATTTATATTTTCTATTGTGGAACTATTTTAACCATCTCGAGAATAAGTTCAAAAAGAATTCTCAAAGTTAATAATAACTATAGTCCAATAAAATTGATTAATTGCTTAAGTGGAGTATACATATAAAGATTGAAGTTCACAAATACGGTACTCATAATTTCTTCCTCCATTGGTATTAAAAGGTATTAACACTATTGATTTTTCTATCTACAGTACGAATTTATAGCAAAAATATTTGTTCAGAAAATATATATAATATATAATAAAAAGTAGATGTTTAATGTCAATTGACGTCTAAAATGAAATAGATATATAACAAAAAAAAGTATAAGGGGTTTTATTATTCTACGAGGCGGTCAACCAAGCAAGGCGTTCTTCTGATGGTAAGCGATACGCTTGTCCATAACAACGAGGTCCTGGTTAAGTGTTTATCTCAGGGCACCGCATTGGTCACACATAATTAATTTCAGCAATTTCTCTAGCTGTGCTGTACACCCGTCAATTTACACAGTTTGCACAATTCTCTTTGTCGGCTGTGATAGAAACTGCGGTGGTCACCAGCAACAGAGATCTACTACCAGTAAGGACAGAAATATCTTTCGGGATCATTCCACACTCTCCTTGAAATTTGGTAGTTCTCCAAAAAACAAAAGTATTTTATCACTACCCATTAGTGATAAGTCAGTAAAATTTGTTGAAGATTCAATAAATATTTTAGTAACATTAGAATATTAAGCAATAATACGTTTTCAAAGTTAATAAAAATAAATTGAACGGGTTTTAACAATTGTGCCATCTACTAAAGCTCACGCACAGGAAAATTCTATACAATTTCATTGCAATAAATCTCTTGGGCCAGTTATAAAGTCTCGCGTCGAACGAGACCGGACTAAGGAGATAATGTATTTCGGTCAGGCCATACTTTGCGCGAATTGATTCTGCAAGCGAGATCCGATTTAAAGATTTGCCCCGTAAGCTCTCTATTTAGAAAATAAGCTCTGTATCTCTCCCAGTCCTCACAATGTATGATAAATAATATGATAAGGCTGTACGCGATAATTGAACTGTGACTTAAGTGGTATGATAACTTCAAGTAATCCCGCTGTATCAAGGAATAGATATTTATCTAATTATCTATAATTTATTAATGATACATTTTCAATGCTGATATGTCTCTTCAATTTCTATTGTAGCCGCCACACAGCAGCTTGCAAACATTACTGTGTTCCAGTTTTATAAGCAGTGAAATTACTGTGGGAATGAGACTACTCCTTATATCCTGGAGCGACGAGGGCAATATTGTGCTGTGTATATATTTTTAATTAGCGTCATGTTGCTATAGATAAGTGTATCACTTACTATCAGGTGAACGTCTTGCTCGTCTAATCGCATCGTGGAATAAAGAAAGGTATCGTCGCAGCTCCTACTACCGCTGTTAAACAATCTGCATACAATTCCGTTTTAAGGACGTCAGCTAATGAATCACGACACTAAGCATTTTGTCTCAAAGTTACGAGCGTAATGTAGTGCAGTGTATATAACCCTAACTATCGTCATCATTCCAACGCCACTCTCCCTGTCAATTTTGTTATATATCTATATCGGTATTCAAACTTGCGATAGGTTGACGAAAATTGGAAGTGCATAAAAAATATTCTTTGACGATGAACACTTCAATAAATATATCAAAAATATGCACCATTAGATACTTGGAGACTTTTGGTCCCACTTCCGGTGGGCCAGTTATACCGGAAATACATATAAATAATAATTTTTATACGAAGAACATATTTGTAAAATAATAATAACAAAATATGTGTAGTTATCGTAGTTAGTGACTTTCGGCACTGTTTTTGTTTGGCCAGAACCGGATATGGTTAAAAACCATCTCCGTACCCACCTCAATATTAACGCCAAGTTTCATTTTGGTAGCCCTTACTGTTTGGCCAGGGCGCGAGCACAATAGAATTCGGACACACATACAACATACGCACATATACAAGTGACTAAATCATAGTCAATGCAAAATTGACAATAACGTCATCGTATTGCGCCGACAACAGCGATATCAATATGTCACTGCTAATTGCTTACTTGATTGCAAAGTTGCGTGCTATTCTATGCTTAGATTTGTGATAAGTAACAGTTAATATTTCTACACCGATAGCCTGTTAGTTCTAGACCTTAAGATAGCATGACTATATTTACAATCTACAGTTAATCTATACTTAATCCGCTGTATCATATTGAGAGAAATAAAGAGTTAATATACTTGCACTGATTCATCATTATTTAGCTTTGATCACAAGGTGTTTGCGAGTACTGATAACCGGCACTGAGAAGCTAGTAACTCTCTCCTTAGAGTGGGAGTAAAAATAAAGAAGGTTTTTTCCACAAGAAGATGAGCAATGCCTGAATGAACTAATACCTGATGGTAAGTGATACGCTTGCCATCAGTTATTCGTTGGTTAAAATGGTATTCACAGCACTGCGTCACTCTCTTCGCGTTGAGACTTCGTATTAAGTCTCGTTATCCCAGTAATTTCACTAGCATACAGCACCTTTCAAACCAGAACAGTAGTTTTCATATTACTATTTGGCGGCAAAAATAAGAACTGCGGTAGTACCTACCTATACAGACCAGAGATCTACCACCGATAAATACCATATAGTAGTGGTATGTATAGCACCATGTATTGTACTGAAAACCGGTGTAAGTAGACAGCGCAGGACTAATTGGAGTAGAGACCTTTGGAGAAGGCTTTTATCGGATGATGATAGTACTGTGAAGATGATAAGCTTCTAATTAAAACAAATCGTCTATCTTCTGGTTCCGGTATTAATGAAAAAATGGGGGGTTATTATGTCTAATTGATACAGAGGAAAAGAATATAACTACTGAAACTTCGTTTAGTAGAATAGAGTAAGAAAAATATATTTAGAAAAAGATATTTCGATCAGAATAAATATAGTAATATTTTTTACAAATCTATGATTCAAACATGCATATCTATAAGGAAATAGATTGTTTGCTTGCTTTATGTATTTATAGAATAATAAAAGCTTTACGACCAAAACCATAATCCAACCATAAAATTATAACGATTGAGAATCGAAGCTCCGGAGTAACATATATATGATTTTCATTACTGATTGTTATATAATGAAAACAAATATTTTAATTTGTTAAGAGTGTTATTTATTTTCTCATTATCTTAAGAATAATGATTTGTCTTTCATTTGTAATAATTTTAATACTGATTATTCCTGTTTCTTGGCAGGCTAAACGGTTTTACCATATAAGAATAAATAACAGTTATATAAAAAGTTTATTTCATATTATAATATATTTAAAATATGACAATTTTTGTATATGTGGGCTGTCAAGGGTCCCACAAAACAATTCGCGGGACCCAAGCCAACCTCATCTGGTCGTGGTGCGTGCTGCTAATGAACACAGTAGGCTCTGGCTCCACAACAACCCACATTGGGCCAGTGTGATAGAAGATGACCGAAAATACCCCTAACTTTGATGGAGGCCTATGCCCAATTGTGGACATATATCAGCTGATGAAGAATTTTTCATTTAAATAAAGATTTAAAAGACTTATTTACTGGTGAAACGTTTTATTAAGATTCATTTAATGATATAATTGTTAGACTCCAAGTAAAGGTCATAAAATAGTTAAAATGTTTATAAATTTATTAAAATCAAACCATTTAACTTATAACTCCAATTTCTATAATAACAGTATTCTAAATAAATCGTTCTAATAAATTAGACGCATGTTTTGATTGTTGAATCAAAATTTGCTCCAGTTACTCTCTCTCGAGTGGTCGGGTACCGCACACTACTTTGCTTTTATTTGCGAAACGTGTCTCTTAGTTACCAGAAGGCATTAAGGTATTAAAAGTTATTACAGGCGAGTGTGCTATTCTCAACAATGGGCTTAGAAAACTGTATTGTGGACGTCACGCGTCCATAGATCAATTCTGACATGATTGCGTTAATACGGTTACAGAGCAGCGCATCTGCTCCTGCCCTAATGGGATTTGTTAGCCGATGTTAATACATTTTAAGTGTGATGAATGGATTTGCGGTTGACTCGTAGTAATTGTAAGTTATCCTCACGAGGTTCAAATATAATTGCGACAGCGTGAATACAATTTGACAGCAAAACTACACGTATTTACCTAACAAGAATGTTAGTAGGTTGTACTCTATGATTCGCACTTTGGGAGATCTATTGATCTATACAAGTCTAAGCTGATTATTAGGATGAAGTGTTTTAATTATTCATCGAGTTAATACAGAGTTTTATATGCTTTATAAGCATGTATTTTACCAAAAAAAAAAAAGTAAAGCTGTTTATCATTACAGATCTAAATAGTTTGTTTAGTGAATTGTGTAAGGAGTAAACGGAGACCAATCTTCTCCTAGAAAATTCTTTTACGCATTTTAATTTTATTCATTATTCAAACAAAACTTATAAGCAGTGAACTATATCATTTTATATATTACCACGAAATATTAATTTATACGTTTTTATTCAATCATTTGTTTTAATTTAACCAGGTATAAAATTATTCGTCAACTTTAACAAAATGCTTCGGAAGTCCAATAACAACCTACAGGCAAGAAAGTTTTAAAAAATTGAAAGCAGAATTGTATATGTATATTACCAGCTAAAACATATGAATGTTATACATACTATTTATTACATCTATACTTAGAAATTTGAAAGAATATGTTTACTAGTTTTAGGTCCGAGTATATACAGCATCATTTGATGGTGAACATAACAAATGGAGTAACAGGATAATATTCTTTATGAAAAAATACTAATACGTAACTATTTAAAAAAAAAAATTTATACTACCCTTTTTACCTCAGGTGTATTATACATTCTCATATTATAAACGTAGGTAAAGTAAATGTTTTTGATATAAGCTGATTAAGAGATTGGTGGTAATACGGAGAAAGGTAGACATGAACAAAAATTTAAAAAAATACATATTATGCTTTAGTATATTTGTTGCTCATAGCATGGTGGTCGGACATTTGAATATGGCAAAGTTGTCGCGAGTTAATGTCTGTTCGTCCGATTGTGAAATGTTTACGAGCTCCTGGAAACTGTTCGCGGTGACAAGTATAATAACTTTGCGTGTGCACGGTTTTCCATAGAACACTGTTACAGCGATATAAACATTGTACAACGGGATCATCGTTACCGTTGCATACGTTATCATCGACGATGATTAATATTATATTGTCAATTATATCACAAAATTAACCGAAAGTTTTCTTCACTGTTTTTTAATTTTTTAATATGAGTAACTTTAAATCAAAAACCTAAAAAAAAGATATTCAACAAATAGAGAACCTGTCTTTATACATTGAAAAATCACTCTTTCATCTTATTGTTAATACATTTATCATAGATACAACTTTGTATAAATTTTGAGAATACATCTATTTGACTTTAATATACTAGAATATTTTTGTTTATTACTATTATTATTCATTGGAGAATATTTGACCTTAATTCCACAAAATATTAAGTGTAAAAAATACCAAATAGTTTGAACCGTGTTCACCTAGAATAATGTGCTTCTCAAATGTTAAGAGCCCGCACAAGTCTCCGATAAAACAGATCTACCACAAGTACGTGTAGGTCCTTCTCCAGTTCCTATTGAGATGACTGAGAGTGTTGTATGCTAGAAGAATTACTGGAGTAACGAAACTTAACACCTCAAGTCTCAAGGCGATGAGCTCAATGTTGTGCTTTGTATACCATCTTAACTAGCGTCATGTTCCTTTGGGCGAATGTATCACTTACTATAAGGTGAATGCCTTGTTGGTCTCGTCTCGAAACATAGAATCCCTGTAGTTGCTGCAGATTTACAATGTGAGGGTAGCTAACCACGCCTGGGTTTTATATAACCATATCATTACGTACTTTAAATAACTGTTTTCTACTTTGTAATAAATGTATGAGACTAGGCTTTTAATTTGCATTACGATAAAAGAATTTCTTTTAGTTTTCTTTCTGTGTTTTTTCTCAGTTTTCTAAAAATACCCTCACACGAAGCCGGGAACGTCAAAGTCGCTATAAATTACCGAAAGCGGGGGATGGCTCAAATGAATTCGCTATTCAATCTCACGCTACATTCTCTTTTAATCTCTTTAAACGACGACAAATTTACTGGCTCAGATTTTCGTTTAATGTCCGGAATACTTCGACTTATTTAATACCCCAAGCGCTGACACATTTGTTTCTACTTCTGAAGTGTTTTATTTTTATTATTATTAAAGCGCAAGGGTTTTACGCGTTTGTTTCGCAACGCTGTGCGCAATTCTCTGAACTGTGCTTCGCTTTGATGATAACTGTAACCATTTAAACATACACAAATCGGATAAATATTAAATATAACAAATCAAGGTAAAAACAGATTTATGATAATTATATATTTTTTAAATAAATACATAGATAACAATACTATAATTTTAATAATCCTCATCAGCCCATAGACATCCACTGCTAGACATCAGTCTCTCCCAATATTACGGAGATTTGGGCCATCTCCCACTCACCATCCTGGCCTAATCGGGTTTGGTGTTCGCACAGTAAAATTACAACTAAAGGGTGTGTCCAAGGTTCCATCGGGGGCCCAACCTTCTGGAATTTATTACT
>DWLS01002041.1:0-19268 GCA_018246255.1 Pachliopta kotzebuea
TTGTTTTAATTCTATATTCACAGCATATTATTTGTCTTTTTTTTTAAAAACCTAATTCGAGTGCACCGTATAATAGTTCGCTCGTCGAATAAAAAGTAATCACATATATACGATGGGCTCTTCCTTCGTTTAAAATTGTTTAAGTATTAACGGTTAAGTAATCTATTAATAATGAATAGTTATTATTCATTTTGGCTGCTTCTACTTAAACCTTTATATACATTAGTATGGACCGTTTATAAATTTCTTGCAATGATGTGTTTTTTATATCACTAAGGTGGCAAACAAGCATACGACCGACCTGATGGTAAGCAATTATCGTAGTCTGTAAACGGCTTTTTTTGTTGCGGGGGAAATCTTTAAAAGATACCTTGCTTCTGGGGGGAAGCCAGAGATATGTGGGATTTACACCCACTCCGTGGTCATCCTCAGTGCGTCGCGGAAGACCCTGGGATCACCTACGGAACTCACCGATGCCTCGAGCACTGCTGCTAAGCACATCCCGGGGAGAGTTGTTACCTTCCCCAGCATAGACAGTATGCTACGATAAAATACGCGACCACTTCGTACTTGTGTTCCGACCCGGGCGCACTTAATGTACAGTGAGGGCCCTCAGTCTCAAAGCCTACGAACCCGGAATCCCTTTCAGTCACCTTCTACTACAGACAGGGCTTACCTTAGTACTATTCTTGATAGCCCGAGACTACAGGACTAAGCCTATACGCCTGCAGCATCTGAGTATGGACTGTACCCAACACTGTAGTAAGAGCAGAGATCCGTCTCTCACGGATCCAACAAAACGAATATAAATAAAAATCCTTTACCTACAACTCTTTCATAACTCTATGTTTCGCTTTGTATAAATTTATAACTGTAAAAATATAATTGGAGTACGCACTAGAGTTTACGTAATATGAGTTTCACTTTTTCATACGCACTTCAAACTTTCGTCGTTTCACTGAAATTCTGTTTGACGTTATGAATTTTTTTTTTATATAAATACTGTTCTAATTAACTGTATTAAATGTATGTTTAGTATTATAATATGGTTTTATAATTAACAACATATTACTCGAAGGACTGACGGCCGATGGGTTCGTAAGTTTCTAGAGTGGCGGCCGCGTACCGGTAATCGTAATAATGGAAGATCCCCCAGTACTGGAAGACCCAGAGTAGAAGGACCGACGATCTGATGAAGGTCGCGGGGATTCGCTGGATGGAGACAGCGCAGGATCGATCGGAATAGAGATCTTTGAAGGAGGCCTATATCCAGCAATGTGCGTTTATCGGCTGATGATGGTAATGATTAAAAGCTCGCTGCTACCTCTAGAATTTTAAAGCAGAATGAAATATTTATTTTAGTAGAATATCCGTTTCTATTATTTATAAGACACTTGCATAATATGTCGAGTTTAGAGTCTCTCCGGGCGATAGTACTAGTTAGATTTTAAATGCCATTAAAATTCAGGGTTGTGTTCTTTATAGGCTACAATAATATAGTGGGTTTCTTTCCCATATTTTTATCATGTCCACGTCTTTGTAAGAATAAATAATTTATTATTATAATTATTACTCCACTCTCGTAAAAGCAACAAATAAGTAACAGCTTCAGGATATGAGCACTTGTTTCAATGAGCTTTATCAACAACTGCCTAAGCCGAACCACATATCAAGGAAGGCGGGTAGTGTTAATAACTCTCATTAGGATGGCTCATATTCTTCACTAGACTTTACTAGCCTATGATAGATTTTTTTTAATTCCCAAAATATTTTAAATTTTAAAAAATGATAATGATGTTTGATATCATACATGATCCAGATGTGGATTTAAATTTTTCTGTAGCTCCGGAATGATTACAACAGGTTGCAAGCGTTATTCCCTTACCATGATGAGGCCTTTGGGATCGTGGGCGGTTAGGATGGGGTTCTCATATCCCTCTTAACGACTCCGGGGAGGACGATGGCTGGACGTAGTCTCCAGCCATTGTGTTAATACACGCAAGGGTGTTGGGGACTGCATAAATCAGTACCCGGGACGGACTATCCTACCATAGCGTTAGTTAGGCTGCGGTTGCTAAACTAGGGGATTTTAAGTAGGTTGTCCATAGACAACGAAAAATGTTTACTACCATGCAGGCTGTATGCTTGTTTGCCACCTTAGTGCTAAAAGTATAGCTAATATTCTTTACATAAACCTGTCGTCGTTTTCACATAAACCGGCTTCGGTGGATAAGAGCGATGGTATAAGGATAATTACTGGTGGTAAGTCGCTGCTGCTGGAAACCATCTAGATAGGACCGCCTCTCGTATTTCTGCCGCCAAATATTAATGTGCAAACGTTACTGGGTTCCGGTTTGAAAGGTGCTATATGCTAGTGAAATTACAGAGGTAACGAGACTTACCACCTTTCTTCTCAAGGCGAGTGCAATGTGGTGCTGTGTATACCATTTCAATTAGCACCACGTTATTAACAGGCGTATCACTTAGCATTAAATGAACGCCATGCTCATCTTGTTGAATAAAAAAATATTCGCGGATATTTCAACACTAGTTTATTTATTTATTTTATTTAAGAACTTTATTTGCACACATAAAGGTACAAAAAGGCGGAATTAATGCCAAAAGGCATTCTCTCCCAGTCTACCTTAGGATTCTAGTTTGTATTACTTAAAAACACCACTAGCAAGTCGATTAACATAAATTTATTAACTAGTTATCATTTTGTTAAAATATGTATATAATATGATTTTTAATTAAAAAAGCATATATATAAAGAATATTCTATTTGCAAGCTTACGGAGACTTAGTTTAACTTTCCGACAAACGTTAAGCTCAAGTTGGGGGAGTATTTATCACAGCGAACTTTCTGGATGTTCACAACTGGCGGGGGAGGCGAAGCTGGTAAAGTTCTTATGTCTCTCAATGTTGTAGTCTTTAGGTATAATAATGCTTTACCAGCTCTGAAGTCTTTGTTGAAGCGACGGCGTAAAAGTTGGCCCTGTTGTTGGTCTGAAGCCAAACGATCGAGTTTTTATTAGGACAGTTTAATTTATTCAATAATATAACACTTTCATGACTGGGAATTTGAACATATGGTAGATAACATATTTGTTTTATATATTATACAAATATAGAATAAATTTGTTTCTCCTTTATTTAATTTTATATATCTATCGTACAATTCACCGTGATAGCCTAGTGCTTTGAACGCTGGTCTTCCATTTCGTAAGTACCAAATTCAAATCCGGCCTGCACCAATGAGTTGTAAATTTATGTGCAGTTAGTATAACATTAACAAATATCACGTGCTCTGACGGTGAAGGAAAAGGTCGTGAAGAAACCTATATCTATGTGATGACCATCCGTGGTCGGACTAGTATGTGTAATGGAGAAGGCAATGAATGGCAACACCACTCCATTATAACAGATAAGGAAGCCGTCGTGTTTCACTACACACGATGACCACAACCCTCTCTCATGAGGAAGTACGACGTAGAAGAATCGTACAATTTAAGGTCTTTGATTATATCTTCTTACATTTCTCTATATTACTATTCTTTTTTATAAGCTTTCATCATCGTCATCAATAGCTAGCGGCAATCCGCTGCTGTACATACGCCTTTCTTTGCTATACTCGTATATTCTACTATTTACTTCTACCTCTAATTTTACTCTTAGATCATATCTTTCTCTTTCATAAATTGCTTTCATCAAATCCATGGTTTTTACATTTTTCAGGAAAACGCCAGGTTCCTCTTGCACTGAAATTAAATACTCCTAGAAGCTTCCGTGTTTCGTCATTACTTGCATTGTTCTGTAGGGTCCATATCTATCGTCCATAGAGAATAGGTAACAGAATAAGCACCAAAAATTTCTGATTAGTAAATAATACTATTTTTACAATAAAACCATAAGGTAAGCAGATTGATAAGAAAACATTCCTACTCAGAACAATATAACATTCATCGAGTTTTTTCTGTTGCACTTACTCTATAATATATATAATCGAAACTTTCAGTCCATTTTAGAACACAATCATGTTTGAACCAACATAATAATTATTTTTATTTCGATACTTCTCTTTTAATTAAAGCTCAAAGATTTTCAGTTCGGTTCAAAATAATACCATTAACATGACGCAGTAATCATTTAATGCTAGCGGAATATATCCATAATAAAACTTACTTATAAATGAAAATATTTTATTGTATTATTATAAACCATATAATGCATTTTTGTATACTTAATTTTTTTAAACCATAGAATGCATTTTTGTGTACTTCATTTTGTTAACAATCGTTTTCGTCAGCCTGAAAAATCTCAATACTGGTTTTCATCAACAATATGAGGCTGTTCACTGCACAACAAAAGCCTCGCAAGGAATGCCAAGCAAGTTCTGGATTTCTTTAACGAGCAAGAGTTTCACCAGATGGTAAGTAACATAGCGCTGGTTAAGATGGTATACACAGTACCACATTGTGCTCATCCTCTTGAGGTATAACGTTTTATATCTCATTACACCAATGAAAAATTAAAGTCGAGAATTGTAAAAGTAGAATATGCAGAGACGGAAGCGAGTGAGGTGATGCGTGTAAGAAGAGAAAAATGGGAAAAAGCTGTCAGAGTGAAACAAGAGAGAATAAAAAAGGAAAGACAAACGGTTTCAAAGGAATTAGAATAAAGTTAAAAGACAAAGAAAGGATAATAACAGAGCAATATAAATCCCTGTCCCGCTTTGCGGAGGAACGAGTACTACCGGACGTCAAGGCGCATGGCGAGACTCCATCCTTATGTTGTGAACATCCCCAGCATACGCACAAAGAGGTTTGGCTCCTCGTTCCTACCAAGAACAGCAAAGGACTGGAACAACTTCAGTGTTCCCGTACAAATATGATGTGGGCACTTATTAGGTTAATGCGCTTTGTCACTAAAGACCATATCATCACTTAACACCAGGTGGGATGGTGATCAAGCATTGACCTGTACCTTTATAGTTAAAAAGGTAAGGTACACAGTATTGTTGTATCGGTTGCAATAGTTGCTGCGGTGGTACCTGGATGGTCTATGCAAATTGAGTCCTACCACCATTATATATAATAATGACATAATTACAAAGTATAGCTCGAGGGCAGTAAAAAAGAGTAATTACTGAGTCGTTCCGTATCGAGGAGTTTAATTTTATTGGAAGTCAATCCCCTAATGAGTATTTTCACACAATTAATTACAGTGTCGAACCCATAAACGGGATACTCCGCTTTGGCACTCAATTTAAATCACTAGGAATTGATTTGATGGTTTTAATTAGGAGATTTAACTAATTACATTGGGTGTTTTGGGTTTTAAATTGTTGCCATATAAAAATAATCGTTATGGTTAATACGAGAATAAGACACTGCCTTCTGAAGTCTTCTCATGGTAACCTAGGTTTGTTATTTAAATCAGATTGAACAGTAATAAGAAACTATATTTTTTATTCGTCTAGTCAAGTAAAGTATTCACCTGATGGTTAGATACGCTTGCCTATAACAACGTAGCGCTAGTTAAGATGGTATCCACAGCACTACATACCCCAGTGATTTTACTAGCATACGACATCCTTCACACCGGAACACAGTAAAGCTTGCATAGTACTATTTGTCTGCTAATATAGGAACTATAGTCATACCAACCTAGACGGTCTCTAGCAACCTACCAAGAGAAAGGAATGTAAAAATAAGAATGTGAATTGTAAAAATCCGGCGGTTTTTGGATTGAGAGGCGATACGTGAGAGACGATAAAAATATATGGGAAAGAGTGAGAGAGCAATGTAGAATGAAGGGAGAAAAGTTTGAAGGGTAAAAGAAAAATGTAAAAAAAGAATAAAGAAAATAATAAACGGAAAAACAGAACCATTACCTACAACAGGAAGGAGAACGTATATAAAAAAAACCTACCGCCAGTAAACTGTAGGTACTCCCTGATACCTATTTTATCCGTGATCAAAACATCTGTCGGTTCTTACCCTCACTTGAACTTCTGTAAAGCATGTACACATGTATATATGTATATATTATAGCTATAATAAATCATTTAATTATGTAACAAAATTGGATACCAATAATCAAAAATTGAGGAAATAAAGTGATTTTTATATATGGCATCTTGAGTTCAGCACCGAATCCCAAAAATATATTATTTTTAGTTTTGATTTCATATATTCCTAAAGTTGTATAAATACGAAAATGTGTTATGGTTTTAAAAATTAAATTATTGATTCTTCTTACACGTATTTACGTACATGAAACAATATTTATTGGACAATATTGCGGTATTCATTTCCGGTGATTTGTTGGGCATTTGGGTCCCGTACCGTATTTATATTTCGCAAAGTTCTGCTCTTGACTGCGCTGTGATCGGAATTAATAGGTAATATCGATGTAGCGTTGATAAAACATTTTCACAATGAAACGAAAAGATTATAAAAAAATACTTTATTTAAAATAAAGTTAATAACATATCGAGTTTATATTTACTGGTAGGTCTCTGTTACTGGAGGCCTGGGTCTAACGGAAGCTCCTTTTTTTGGGGGAAACCTTCCAAAGATACGTTGCCTTCAGGGGGAAAGTAAAGCTTATGTGGAGATTTTTGCCCACTAAAGCCTCCACGATGGTCGTCCTCAGCGTTTGAAGAGGTCACGAGATCTCCGTTCGGAACACAACTGCAGACAGCCGCAGCTCCTATTATAGCCGACAAAAACTACTAAGACACTAGGACAGTCCAGGATAGACACATTTTGTTGTTGCAGGGGAAATCTTTAAAAGACCTGCTTCTAGAGTTATGAGTGAACCAGTGAAGATGACTGGTTTGCGGAAGGCTCCGGGATCTCCTCCGAAATTCACCGGTGCCTCCTTGCACAGCTCCTAAGCATATCCCAGGGAAAGCTGTTGCCATCTCCAGCATAGTGTAAGAAAATAGGACACCACTTCGTACTTGACTGCTCTGGACTAAGATAGTCTACCTAGCACAGCATATTAACTATAAAAAGAAAAATTTTTCTCTCGAGATGGAGCTGTATGGTACAGCCGGCGCTGGAAGGGTTTCGGTGATATGCGAAAGCTTTCCCGTGACCCTGCCGTAAAGTGACGATGATGGAACATCGTAGAGGTTTTAGTCGGTGCATGTCCGGCATAAAATACCTTCACCCCCGATAGGTATGCGAAGGTATTACCTCCACGTAAAAAAATGGATATTAACTGCAGTCAATTTACAATTTAAAACTGTATTTATATCGGACATAAATCAACAGTCCCACGAGCCCGCTCTGAATACAAATTTCATACAGCCCAGTTATTAAAATCCGTTAATAACGTTTCCCCGGATGTCACTCCAAATTACACATTTGATAAATTTATAGCTGCACTTAATGTATTTACTTTTGAATGTACTGGAATAAATTTCTTACATGTAAATATATTTGTTACATATGATACTATTACTATTATTAGGTATCTGTAGCCGGACACCGTCTATATAAAAAAAAGATATAATTTAAAGGGTATTGTACGGTAGTGAAATTACTGGGGTAACAATACTTAACACCTTATATCTCAAGGTGACGAGCGCAATGTGGTGCTATATATACCACCTTAACCAGCATCATGTTACTAGCAAGTTACTGTGATATAGTTTAAAGGTGCTGTGGCTAGTAAAATTATTGGAGAAATGAGATTTAACACTTTATGTATCAAGGTGACGAGAGAAATGTGGTGGTGTCTATACCATCTTAATATTATCCTGATTTAAAGATGTATATTTATGAGTAAAGTCGAGCAAGGCGTTCACCTAAAGGTAAGTGATAGACTTGCTCATAACAACGCGAAGCTGGTTAAGATGGTATACACAGCACCATATTGGTACTCATCGCTTTGAGACATAAGTTGTTAAGTCTCGTTAGCTCAATAATTTCACTAGCTACAGTACCTTTCATCCCGGAACACAGTGCTGTTCGTCTGCTGCAATGGGATCTAGGAGCAGAGACCTACTGCCCGTATAAGTAGTAACCAGTAAGTAAAATTATAATCTAGATATATTTAGCAAAGGTATCATATCATCGTTATCAATTTTCTGCAGCAGTCCATTGGAGTAAGTGGTGTTCCTTGGGAGAGGCCTACGTCGCGGTCGCGGTCAACAGAGACCTAATACTAGTAAGAGTAAGTAAGATCAGATTTATTTCAGCTTGTTACAAAAATTTAGCTTGTTAGTCATATCATTTGAAATGGAGGAAAAAATAGTTGATGAAAAAAGCTCCTACATTTGCTTTATTAAGTCAACTTAAGGTCAACGCCAAAGAAATATTTGTGTGGGAGATATTTGACAAAGGGAAGGCCGAGGATGCTTTTACTCCATTACTATTCCCGTCCCCGCTATTGTTTGACGCGAACAACTCTAACCGGCGTCTCGTTAACGCCGCCGCCCGGACGCGCTCGCCCTCTCGTGGTAATTGCTCACAACGGCATGAGTTTTCCGACTAGCTTTTTTAACCGGCAACAAAGGCGAAGTTCTATTTCTGTTTCGTAAATATTACTAGTAATATTTTAAGTTTTTCCATGCATAACACTTACAAAGTTGTATAGATTTTGAAGGTCTCTTTATTTCCGGTAAAAAAGTATGTCTTAATGATTGAAAAGTTTATATCGTTTTAAAAGTGTTTGTTCTTTTTTTATGCGTGAATTACACAATTTCTTATATTTACATGAATAATAGAAATATGATTATGATAAAAAATACAGAATTAAGATTAACTTCTGGTAATGAAAACACAACGATAATGACTATTATGTACTTATAAAAAAAGTCTATAAAAATTGACTAATCTGTACATTTCTACAGAGAAAAATAAGCAAATTAATGGTCTTGTTTTTACAACAAATAGCTTAGATTAAAAAAAACGGCTACGTTTAAAGTCTACGACAGCCGATAGACGTCTACTGCTGGACATCGGCCTCCCCCAAAAGAAAGAGTATTGGGGCCAACTTTTAAAAAATCAGTTAAAAATTATTCAAAGCTGATAATGTAATATAAAAAATATACCTGTTTGATTGATAAGAAAAAATTGAGCTGGATTCTTTATTATATTCAGTCAAGTTTACATAAATCTTCTTAATCATAGTTCCAGGTTATTTTTATAATTCATCATTAAAAAAATCTTATGAATAAGCTACACATATTTCAAACAAAATCCAAAGAGAATGGGGGAGGGAATTATTAAACACCTTTATTCATATGACGAATAAAATTTCCCGTTTCATACCCGCTACCTGTTACTAAGAAGCTCGGCATTTAATTGCCGACCTGCTCGACCTACTTCCGTATCCTACAAAGCACAACTTTAAACGAGCTTTTCAAAATGTACGTAGTTTTTACTGCGCAGGTATACCCGGCCGTGTTTTATCCATTTTCAATTCGCATAACGCACCAGTGTACAAAGGCAAAGAGGAAATATTACAGAGACCGTGCGATTTAAATCTTTTTAATTATACTGGTAATACTCAATTACATTCAACAAAAATAAATAAAAGCTGGTACCGTTACTCAGGGACTTTCACAAAGAACTTTGACATTTTTAAGATGAGAGTAAGAGTTTACTGGTTGTAGGTCTCTGTTGCCGGAGACCGTATAAGTTGGTAACATCGCAGCTCCTATTGCAGCCGACAAAAGGTACTGTGTTCTGGTTTGTTGGGTGCTGTATGCTAATGAAATTACTGAGGTAATAAGACTTAATACCTTACGTCTCACAGTCGACGAGACTGTGAGACGTAAGGTGGACCATATTAACCAGCGCTAGGTTATGGGCAAACGTATCACTTACCATCAGGTGAACGCTTTGCTCGTCTCATTATCTCATCAAAAAAATACTTGTTTTTTTGGGTTGTGCCATGTCATGCCTTTTAATTATATATTCAAAATATATTAAAAAAATTATTAATATAGTACATGAATAAGGAGAGATACGAAACCATTTATTAATTGCACTGGTCAAGTGTGAATTGTTAAAGTTCACATGTATATGAAAGCTGTTGTTCGTTTCTTGTCGGTCTTTTCGAACTTGTCGGTTTCCTGACAACAACTTCCGACTCATACTTTCTCTTTATTATACATTACATATCTATAGTTTTAATTTTATTTTAGTTTATCACAGAAAGATATTCCTATTGTCTATTACAAGTATAAGAACTATTTATTAGGTTTCATCAGTAATACATAAAAGAGATAAATTTTATTTGAGTTCAATGTATCAGCCTCATTATCACTTAACGCTGTCACCAAATAATCTTTTTTTACTATAATCTGAATTGCGAATGAACTTTTTCCTTTTTCATTATCATCATCATTTTACTACGCCCACTGCTGGACATAGGTTTCTTGTTAAGTACTCCACAAAATACGAAATAAAATTCATATTAATTCATTTCAATGAAATCATATTTCCTTTTATCCTTTCATTGCTTCTATAAAGTTTTTCTTTAAAACATGAGGCAGCGCAACGTTGTATAAGATATATTACACTTTTTACTCGCAATGGCTGTATTAATAGTCTTTAATATTTTCAAATTATTAAACTTTGTTACAATACTCATTGAACATTGAGTAAACCCATGCCCAAGAGTTTAAATGTTTACACAAGATCAATTTTCGATCAACGACCTGAGAAAATATATTTTGTTATCATCATGACCTTAAACTACTTTGAATGTACTCCGCCGGATAATAACTGTCTAATAAAAATTTGTTTACGTAAACATATTACATTGATCGTTATAAATAATTTAAAATTCAATTTCGCGTACTATTCGCAGTACCCTCTTATGCTGAGCATCTAAAATATTCACCAATTTGTACCCTGGGATATTTGCACGAGCTCATTTACAAACAGGATGGGTCCTGTATGTCCCGCGTGTCCCCCAACTAGGGGTTTAAATAACTCAACACCTCGTAACTCGCAGTTATAGGAGATGCAAAATTATATTGATGAGGGAAATTCGCTTAACATTTTTTATATACATATACATACTTACTAACAGTCTTTTAATATACAAGTAGAACAATAATAATAAAAAAAAAACAATTATAACTGAAAACACACGAATACCTGTTTTCTTTCAAAAATCTCAAAACAGCGTTTTCAGAATTCTGCACATGTATACAAATGATTCAATAAAATAAATACAAAATATTTCTACGAAATCAAAATCCGAAAAAAAATGGAATATTTAACTAAAATTAAAAAAAAAGTCGTGACCTTTTTATTACAGAACAAAGACGATGGATTCGCCTTTCAAATAGAAACCATTGAACTTAGTCCAAATGTTCAAAAAAAACCTGCAGACAAACGATTTATTACGCATTACCTTCATGTGATACCTATTCAATAATGATTATTTAGAAAAAAAAAGAAGAAAGAAGAAAAAATCTATTTGAATATTATTCAAGGTATAAGTATTACAAAACTAAGATCCACCATAACATATCTGTAGGAAAAATGAGATTTTAGAAATCCGCCTTCTAAATATTTTGGTTATTAAAAGCGTTTGGAAACTAAAGAAAATCGTTAAACTGGTGTTTGTGGGACAGTTATTGTTAAATTATTTAATAACAATAACCTCCTTTTTTACAAAGTTACTTGAGAATCAGTATGGTAATATTATCATTCAATCCTTTCTCTAGTTATAAAAAGTTAAACACATATGTATATCAATATTTGAAGTGAACGATACGATAGCATCTAATACAAATCATACCCTCGTTTTGTATAAAATGTATAGTTGGATTTTCTTAGTTAAGTATATAGGTATCCGTCTAAGATATTTATGTACCTAACCGGCTAAGGAAAGCGGCTAGCCACGTCTCCCTGCTCAGCAAAAGCTTTCAAGCTACTAAATGGATCAAGACGCTATTTTCACCTTTCAATTCACTTTATATAAAACGCTTGGTAAGTGGAATAGATCATTATTTCTTTTATCGCGGACTACAGCTACTAATAATTTTATTTCTTTAATTAATTACTTAATTCATGTGTTAATTAGCAACAATAATTTAAACTAATCAAACTTAAAATATTTTACAGTACAAGAAAGAAGAAAGGAACTATTTTGAATCACGAAATCAGTTATTTTATCTGTTTTTACTGATTTATGTATGAATTCATTTATCTATTTTTATGTACTTGTATATATATATATTTAATCTAATTGTATGGATAAGTAAGCATATGTAAGTATCATATAAATACTAGTATTATTATTTTAGCTTAATATACATCTTTTTTATTTCACTTATAACAGCATCTCCCACCTCCTAAGTTGACTGGCAGAGAATGCCTGCAGGCATTAAGGACGCCTATAGTTTCGGTGTTTCCCTAGTTTTAGGTGATGCAATAAAGTTTTTATAAAAAAAGATATCTTAAGTAACGCCAAGTAACAGGTACGACGTCTACTGCTATATAAACTGAAACACAATAATATAATATTACGTTCGTATAATTTTACATTATGAATTTGAACAGGAAACAGGCCAAGGAATATATACTCATAGTTTAAAGGACTTAACAAAATGTAAATTAGTTACAAATAAGTTTATAAAATATTGTCAAAGGATATAGTACTATAGTAAATAATAGAAATAAATCTATATACACATATGTTTACGTACAGATTTTGTAATGGCAGATGATAAGATAGTATAAGTATTAAATGATGTAAATATATGTTTAAAGGCCCTGAATAATAATATCAAAGAAAAGTGGATAAAACAAAAATATAATATAGCAATATAAATTTTTAGTTTGAACAAATAATTAATATAGTAGTATATACCGTGGTAATAAGGCTGTTATCTCATTTAGTAATCCATAAACACAGCTTTAAAATTATAATTGTAATAATTAATTAAATGAAAAACCTACTCGTTTTTCTCTTTTTATTTTTAAGCTAGTTCTTCTTTTTGCTAAGCTAGTTCTCTAAAGCTTTTATAAAATAAGTGAAATATTTTAACGTCAAGTATACAATGCTGTTGCATGTTGGGTTCTACAAGAGTTAAAGCTTGAATTTTTTTTTTGGTATTTAAATCGTTAATTCACTTTGTAGTTAACTAAAGAGCGAAAACTTTGGGGAATTCGAATATAGGACGGGTCCCAGGCGCCCAACAAATGTACCGAAATAAAGCTTAACTGTCCAATAAATACTTTGTAGCCGAATGCGATCCCAATGTGAATTGTACAGAAAAAAAAAACATTAGGGTATAAAAAAATTTGCATTGAATGTACTTTTAAAATTAACTGTATATAGACGTATACAATAGCAGCATACTATGTTCTTTTTTATGCTACGAGGAGATAACACGGGCAAAATGTTCACTTCATGGTAAGTGATACGCTTGGCCATAACATAGTGGATATAAGATGATATATATACATAGCTCTATAATACACTCGCCAAGAGACAAAAGGTACTAAGTCTTAACCCAGTAATTTCACTAGCCAACATCCTTCAGTACATAGTTATGTTTGCACAGTACCTACTTAGACTGTATCCGGTAACAGAGATATACCACAAATAGCATTGCGATGAATTTCATGCAATAAGTGATATGCAATATTATAGCGCTATTTAAGATGATACTGCACTACAAATATTTATCGCTGCGAGACTTAAATTGGCGAAATTAAAGAAAATGAAGTCTAGTTTCAGTGCAGCAAACGACGTCCACATCGTTTACATGCCGACAGATAAAAGCGCAGTATACACGATAATTACAACACGGAGTGCAGTGTATAAATGCAGCGTAACTCACGGCTCATGAAAGCTCCGACAATGGTCTCCGCCCTCGAATCCAAGAACATAAGAACACTAGACCTGCATACGGAATGAGCTCAATTTTTCCTCAGCGTCCATTGTTTCAAATGGGACCAACTTAAGTGATAATCCGAGCAATGGACATTTATATGTTGGAAACAAGGTTGAGGGTTATATAAAAACTTTTTGAGGAATCTACACACAGAAAACGTTTGGAACATACTTTCGTCACATAATCTGCAAAGCCACAAATCCGGAAGGAAATAGCATTTTTATACAAAATCACCAATTTTTACATATATATTTTCGTAAATCTAATAGAAGAATAAAAAAATGTTATGTAGAAAATGTGTTAGGAGAATTCAGAAAAAAGAAAAAACAAGGTCAAGAAGCATAGTGAGAGCATGAAATGAGAGAAGAAATTAAAACGTAAAAAACATTTCTAAAATTATGGTCTATAATAAACATATATATATATATTTATTGTGGGGTAGTATGATATTTAATTAGTTAAAGTAATATACGAACAGGATCGATAATTGCGTAGGGATCTGTCGACCGCAGCAAGCGGAAATGTATGTTACACTATAAACGTTTACTCAATTCTTTAAACTATTTTATAACTTACTAAATAAGTTTATTTAGTTAGATACTTAGACATAAAAACTGACTTAAACCTTTTGGGTATATATACAAGTGGTCTTTATTTTCAACTAGACGTTGAAGATTTGTTTTTATAAGCCGGTAGGCAAGGAGTATATAGTACGTACCATATAATAGAAGATCTCGGGTGCTCCGCACCGCTCTTTCGAATGACGACTGAGGTGGTTTTAGTGGGTACAAATTACACATAGCCCTGTCTTCCTCCAGAATCAGGGTGCCTTTGAAAGATTTCCCCGTGAAAAAAAAGGTAATGAGAAAACGGCTCACGAGATATTATGGCCGTCACCCAAGGATAGCTACAACATCCAGAAAGATTTAAATTTCATTGACAATCTATTAAAATGGACTAGGCTTTTTTTGAAGGTCGTTAAGTCATATCAGTCCAGAAAGTGTTTATTCAAATCAATTATTTTTTCTTTATATTCTCTTTAGTCGTTATTTTTTTGGAAAATAACAAAATTATTATTTAAATAAACGAAGTAGATCAAAACTTTTATTTTGCTCTCTTTCTACGTCAGCCACGCAGAACGTAACATGTTTTAACAAGCGACCTAGAACAGAATGCTCGATAAAGCTAAGTGACAAGCAAATTTTCCAAGGCACGCCAGCTTGTTTCAGCAGACAATTTCTCGGGAGGCTTTTATCCGTCAATAAACTATTTTCACTTCGTAAAAGAAAATTACAACTCGCATTTTCTTAATGTTGGCAATAACAACGCTTCGCTAACGTACTCCTAAATTAAAGCGGAAACACTGAAGATAGTTTTTGTAGTATTAACAAATGCTCACCAGTTCACCTATTGGTTAGGACGACGTAAAAATGTTTTAAATATTTCATGATTCTCATCATCAGTAGATTTACGCCCACTGTTGGACATAGCCCTTCCTCAGTAAAGGGGATTGGACCTTTAGCCACAAAGCTGGCTCAATGCGCAGATGTCGCGGAGTCAAAGCCTCGTTTGTTGATTAGCAGGATGCACCATTAATTAGCAGGTGAGGTTGGCTTGGGTTCCACGAGTTTTTGTGTGAGACACCTTACACCACTTTAAATATAGGTGATACAAATTTACAAAATCAAATTATTATATAGTATAATATAATATATAATCTGTGTTTGTGTAACTATTCTGTCGAGGGTGTGGTGAGTTGAGGGTGAGTGAGCAACGTTGGTATTGTAATCATCATTAGTACTCCTACTCAATGAAATATGTTTTTTAAATAGGCGATGAGACGAGCCAGGCCTTCACCTGATGGTAAGTGATACGCTTGCCCATAACACATGGCAATGATGATGTTATACACAGCACCAGATTGCACTCGTCGCTTTGAGACATAAAGGTTTAGGTCTCGTCTCCTCAGTACTTTCACTAGGTGACAGCACCCTCCAAACTATAACACAGGAGCTGCGGTGATACCAGCCTAGACGGTCTCCGGCAACAGAAACCTACCACTAATAAAATAGTATAAACTTC
This sequence comes from Pachliopta kotzebuea, assembly GCA_018246255.1. Taxonomy (NCBI): domain Eukaryota; kingdom Metazoa; phylum Arthropoda; class Insecta; order Lepidoptera; family Papilionidae; genus Pachliopta; species Pachliopta kotzebuea. The sequence continues at coordinate 15,965 of DWLS01002041.1, forward strand.
TGGTTTGAATTACCTCATTCCTAGTCGATTCAGTCTTTTCTTGCTATAAAACCACTTTCAAAGTATGTGAATCGTTTCAATATTATCTTTACTCTGCTTGTTAATCTTCGATAGCAATAATCTTATGTAGAAGTTATACTAAAGAGATCAGTCAACTCACCTAAGATCTATATAACGGATTACTTCGCTATAGATCATGATTATCTTCATTATAATCTCTGTATAATTATTTACGTTATATTAATTTAGGAATGGTAATTTGAATAAATTTGGACCTCTCATACAGTTTCAAATGTTTCCAATTAGCGAAATTACCAACTGAATATCGCACGAGCTGACAAATTGTGGCATTGATGCTGTTCTCCTATACACGGAGCAGTTTTAATATGATCCTTTGTCATCAATTTAAAAGGCAAATTTGTTTATTTATATTTTATTTTTTATTCTTTACTGTTGTACATTTGACTACCCTTATATTCTTATTCTTTCACTAAGGTTAGCTGGTAAAAACTCAAAGTGAGTTAAGCTCGCTTGTACAATTTGAATGTAATTATTATTAGCCGTTACTTTACATTTATGTACAAAGTTGTATTATAAAAAATAAGAAATGCTTAAATTTTTGTACAACGGAAGTTAATATTATTGTTAAATTTTCAATTTCATAGGAACTTTCCTGTAATTTGTTTCATTAGCAGCTGAGAGGTTGTCCTCATTTTTAACTTTATTAAGTTTAATATGTTGATATTTATTATTTATATTTATCTCAATCTAGCATGATGTTAATTGCCAATATGGTAGAGTATCATGCATATTTTAATTATACAGCATTTTTGCTGAAAGTGAGAGAGGAGGAAATATTCATTTCAAACCTGTTATTGTCTTTTTAGATGCAAATAAGTGACCTAAAAGCAGTATTTTATTTATTTAGACACACCAACAGCAATACATACAAAACATTCAAGCTTAAAGTTAACAAATATAGGAATAGATACAGGTATGTTTTTTTTTAATAGTTGCGGGTCAATTCTTGACCACGATCCCACCTGGTGTTAAGTGAATGTGTGGTCTATGATGGTAAAGCGCATTAACCTAATAAGTGCCTATTCACTCTTTTTTTTAAAGACGCCCACATCGTATTTGTACGGGAACCCTGTCGCCGGCAAGTTGTTCCACTCTTTTGCTGTTCTTTTTAGAAACAAGGAGCCAAACCCCTTTTTGCGCCAGTTACAAACCTGTACAGCAATCTCTTATAACACTATGGCAGCAATTTTACAAACTATGGAAAAATAAATTAAATTTAAATGTTAACAAAACGACAAAAATACACATGAAATAAGAATTTTAAATGACATGAAAACAAGAGTTATCAACTTAATGTTCTCTTATCAACTATAGACAAAGAAGTATCAATCTTACACAGAGACAGACAGTATCAATCTAAAAATATGAAAATCTACAAGAAAATAATAAAGATTGACTTTGGTAATTTTTTTTTATTTATTAACGGCATAAATATAATATATCTATATGTCTGTATTTATACTCCAATATTTTTTTTTACACTTGTATTTTTTTGTTGTCTTCACTTCCTAAAAGGTTGTCAAGAAAAGAATGCCTTCTGACCTTTCCGCATTTTGATTTACTGCGTCTCTCTTATATATTTTTCTTTTCGTGCTTTTTTAGAAGTACAAATAAATAAAATTATGTTCGCGGAAAAAAATGTATTCATTTGATAAGGTAGTGAAATTTCCTGTCAGATATAATTGCTAAATTTCTCTGTGTTTCAATTAAATATCTCACTTCATTCCTTCAAAGATCTCGCTCCTTCCCCGGAGAGGTCGGGCAAGAATCTAATTTATAACTTGGCAGCGATCTATATAGTTCATTGAAATTTCGATTGCGCTTAATGAAACTATATTATATATCTCGACACGTTATTTTTTTTCTCAAATACTGCATCAACAATTCATGGGCTTTTATGAAAGAAATTGTTCATAGGACAAAAACAGAATATATTTCTTTCATTGATTTAAAATCAGTACTTCTAATTATCTGGTGAAGGTCGCGGGAATCGGATGAGTGGAGATCTTTAGAGACCTAAGTCTGGCAATAGGCGTTTATCGGCTGATGATGATCTTCTATTAGATCACTACACAAATATTACTTTATACTTACTAAGGTTATTTCAGTTAGAATGATTATATAGATAAATAAAAATGGTTATGTCTAAATATGGTAACAGGAGTTGCGTTACATATTGTCTTACTTTCTTATGTTAATATTTTTTTATTGTAAATCTTTTTCTTCTGATTGTGTAAGTTTAGGTCTTTGTTAGCACACGTGTTTATACAATATTGAACTCTTTTTATTAAAATATATATATTCATATCCTCTCCTTGTTTCATCAGTTTGACATGTATCCTTTAAATCTTTTTTCCTAATTATGCCTACAATATACATAGTCTTCTTTTGCATATATTTATATACAATTTATATGTACTGTTTACTTACATTTATTCTGTATACATTGTATACAATGTATAATTAATATTATTATTGCAGGTACAATGGCTCAAAAGATGTATGTTTTTTTTTTACATATTTACAACTAAACATTTTTCGTAAATATATTATTTATAACCTTTAAAATAGTTTTTATTTGTCATTACAGAAATGGACAAATCTAGGCAAAACAAAACCAACGAAATCCTTATGTAGGTTAGTATTATCATAATTTTTTAACTATATTTAATATCCATTTTGTTAATTTTTTTTATTTATAATCGAATTGTGAAGTAACAATTAAAGAGAAAATAAAGCGTAGACATTATAAACAAATTGTAAAATTTGTTGACGTATCTACCATTGTGAAGAGTGGCAACGTTGTGAATGAAGATGCACAAGTTACGTAATAAATACAAAAATATTAATATCATATGATTATAACAATCATCAGCTGATATATATAAATATATTGTATAAACTATATGAAAGTAATAGTGGTAAGTTATAGTAATAAAGGGAATGTAACGGACACAATAAGCGGCCGGGCGCCGCACATTCCCAATACGCTGGAGCAAAACGAGCAAGAAATGGTCCAGATGTAATATCTCTTTGTAGTCTGAGTTTCAGCCGTTTTGCGCCGGAGTTCCGTTTAGTCAAAACGACCGATTAGGATAAAAATTTATATGTTGTAATTCACATATTCGATGTAATAAATAATGACAGCTTTTGCGATTAGTAGATAAAAATTATAAAAACAAATAAGTATTTTATAAGCAAACAAGGTCTCCGACTATAGTCC
>DWLS01002042.1:0-19266 GCA_018246255.1 Pachliopta kotzebuea
AATGTTCAATTAAATATTAAGCCAGGAGAAATTATTGCCGTTTTCTACTAATTTTAATATCTTTATTACTCAATCAATATTTACAGTAGATAGGGCATTAGTACAAATGCCTGTAACTATTTCATTTTTAATTTTAAAGCAGAACGCTTTACAGTCGAGCTTTTTGAAAGTTATATAACAAATATTTATAAATAACAGATTGTATAATGTATGTTTGACATGCTTTTTAAGAGTTCTAATACATTTTGTAAGACAGTTTAAAATATTACTAAGTTCCATTTTTGGTTTGTGATAGTTCCGACAACGATTATTTACAATGTGAAGGCGTTCTTTTATTTTGCGATACTTTATAAGATAAAAAAATTAAAACAGTGCTTGGTAACATTGTTATATAAAATAATAAGCTAAAATATTTTAATTCGTTGTATATTGTATTTAAGACGTTTTCACAGACTATTCAGTTTTGATGATAACAAAAATAACAGAATTAAGCGTTGCATGTTCGTGTGTTAAGATGGGAGTGATCTATAAACATTACAATTAAGTATATTAAATTTATTTTTATATGTGTTTCATTGAAATTTTAGAAGTGTCAATCTATTATATTAATGAATATATAAAATTTTAAATGTGGTTAATAATCTCACATATACCCAAAGTAACATCTTTAAAAAAAAGGTCTCCACTTTTGATAAAACTTACTGTATAAGAAAACCATGGCACATTATAATTGTTAACCATCAAAAAGTATATTATGTACACATAAAATTGAAGTGTTGTTCTATGTGCGTATGTTAGTTATTTTTTAATTTTCATCAGTTAACGTTTTGTTTTATTCTTTCCTTATTATTTTCGTTTGTTTCTTTTACATCAATCAAAGTATTAAATAAAATATCTAAATTAGATAGTTTTTTATTTAATGCACTACAGCTTAGGAAAATCTTGAAGTCCTGAAGCTGGGTCAAATGATTGGCGTCGAAATAGTCTCATTTTTCTTATGTGGTCTATTGGAGTGTGTGTGTCCAAACATTGATAATCTCCGCGGGGCGGTGCCGTTCCATAGTTTTGTGTTAATTGTGATCGAATAACACGGTTCATTAGCCATATCGGAGAAGGCAAAGAAAGCTGCAAAAGTACAAGTTTTCATCGATAAAAACATAAAAGTGAATATACCTACGTGTATGCGCTCATACAGACAAATGAATATCCCGTCTCCCCAAACCTATCTATATTTACAACAATATTCAACTCATTACGTACATTATCATTCTTATAAATCACTCAAAAGGTACAAAACTTATATACTAGTACCTGAATACAAAAAGTGAATTAAAATAAGTGAAATTATTTTATACAACAGATAAGGTTTTGAGCACAGTATGTATTTTATCTTGAGGTACGATAATAGTTTTCTCATCATTCATCATTTCAACCGATGGACATTCAATGTTTTATATAGGTCTCTTGTAAAGTATTCCAATGGCTCCGAGCGACTTCGTTTATCGTTTGTCCACCTAGTGGGAGGTCAATCAACGCTGCGCTTTCCAGTACGGGGTCGAAATTCCAGAACTTTGAGTCCCTAACATCCATCGGTTCTGCGAGATATGTGCCCTGCCCATTGCAACTTCTGCTTTGCGACACGCAGGGTTATGTCGATAACCTTACTTCTTCTGCTGATCTTATTTTTGATTAAATCACGCAAAGATACTCCAAGCATAGCCGTCTTCATCGCTCGCTGTGTGATTCTAAGCTTTCTTATGAGGCCCATAGTTAGCGACCAGGTATTGGAGCCGTAGATCATCACTGGTAACACTCCACGAACAGTGCGTCTAAACTACTTTTTTAACCTCTCCCAAACTCTCCGGTCTTGAGGAATTAACGCTGCCATTAGCGGACTTCAGTTGCGTCAGATGGCTTTGTCCAATAGACAAATCTCTTGCGAACACCTTCGAGCCTTTGTTGTGCTTGATGGTGTTTTTTAAGTGTTTGGTGTTAAAATCGCGCAGGACGCGTTTCTAAGATGTAAAGATCTGTCTATTAATGTGCCCATAAGAAGACGCATCTACTGAAGTTTGCAGCTTTATTTCCTGCCTTTCTTCCATTAGTTAAGAGTTTGGCCGGAGAATCTTTAGGTTTTAGTACGGTAAGTCGTATAAAACTTAGAACCCACCGTGCGGACAATTTCCATTAGTATGTTGTTAAGTTCGTACGTCAATTCGCAGTTTGCTAGGCATTCGAAGCTATTTTGCAGTTCTAGTTGGAACTGTAAAACCGCTTAATTGGAACTTCTTGAGGTTGTGGATATGAGCATAAGTTGGACGGAGTGTAAATTTCATTAGTCTAGATCTCTCGAACTTGATGTTAAGATTCAATGTGCCTCTTAGTCTAAGGTGAACGCTTCCGGTTTTTACCCTACTGATCACAAAGATATCATTGAATATTTGTCGTTTTATAGACATAATGTCGTTTTATAGACATAATGTCGTTTTATAGACTTAATGTCGTTTTTTCGTGTCACCATCAGGGCCCGGCCTGGTCTATTTTCTATGCAGCTGCTTTTTAAAAAAGGAGTTAATCATAAAGAGACCTTCCCCATAAAGTCAGCCAGCATGTCGCCCTCCCTGATTTCGGCGCTCATACCCAAATCATCTTATTCTCAACTCTGTACTACTTCGCTCACCCAGCCTTGCATTGAAATCTTCCGTCACAAAATTGTAATAGGTATTAGAGGCATGTATGGCTATTGATATATCTCCATACATAGTCTCGACCTCCTCGTCTAGATGTGCTTAGGTCGGAGCGAAAACCTGTATGACCTTCAGCGAATACCGTTCCGTAATTCTGAATATAAGGTACTTTGGACGAAAGGTAGGGACTTACGGATAATAAACCGGACACCAACCTGGGACTGTTGGTCGCCTTCCCCGTAGTAGAACAAGTTACAGGATTCAAGGATCATCGTGTCTTCGGACTACTGACAATCGTAAAATATCCCAGTACAACTTACTTCTTCCAGCTCAAGTATTTTTTTTGTCTGAACTCAAAATGCGTACGTTGGACGTTGCCAAGTCGAGTCGTCGGGGTTGGCCGCTGAGTTCACACTCCTGAGATTCTTAACACCCCTTGCCCCGCCATTACCATAACTGATGCCAGAATCAGGAATAGCGGCGCTACCGAGCACTAGGGACTGTGATTTTATTTTGTGTAACATACAAGGTTTTTGCCATAATCACCACGCTTAGCGGGCGGGTTAGTGATCGCAGTGCTGTGTAATGAGCACGGAATAAAAATTATCCTGTTTAAAAAAATAAATATTTTTAAAACGTTTTATGAACATTACTTACGCTCCGTCATGTTAGTACAGCTGTATCAAACGATAGATTAATATAAAAAAAAATTCTTTGTTAAAAAAAAAGGAAAAAATTAAACAAAAGCGCGGCACAGTCGCGCCAGGTACTAGCGATTGCTCGAATCTACCTTAAGATGTATTTGTAAATAATACTAATAAAACATTATAAAAATAAAAATTTTTTAATCAGGATCGATTGTTTTTTCATCCCATCATCAAAGGTGTCATTAATACTATCGTGTTTTCGTTTTCGGAAGCGGTCTCCTAATATATCCTATATTATGGCAACCGTGACTTCTTCAGTTATTTTTAATTATGTTATTATATAATCGGGCAGGACGAAAATAAAAAAAATGCTTAAAACATTACTACTTTAAAATAGTATTACCGGTTTTGTTACTGATGGGTACGGGTTTCTGTAATCGCCTTGTTGAGTAGTAAGATAGTCCATTATACCGAAATCTGGCGGCAATTGAGGTAAACCCGCGGTCTTCATTAATTTGTTTCTACCTGGTGTACTAAAATAAGGAAATAGGTGTTCATTAATTTGTTTCTACCTGGTGTACTAAAATAAGGAAATAGGTCTTCATTAATTTGTTTCTACCTGGTGTACTAAAATAAGGAAATAAACTCTTCATATTAGTGGATAACGATGACCTTCTAACTTCTGCGATGCAACACATTTTTAAAATAAAATATAAAAAAAAACCTCTTATAACTGTAAAAAACTAAAGTTTCAACTGGAATGAACAAAACGTTGAGGGCAGTGTAAACATTCTGACAAGCGTTTTCTTAAAGATGCAACCTCACCACAATATGAACCTTGTTATAAACAATCTAAAACATCAATGTCAACAATAATCAACATCTTGTATTAAACAATCTAAAACAGATTATTTTCTACAAACAGCTGCAAGTTTAAAGAGATTTACATACACTTTAGATTTACTTACTCAGTACAAGGATATGAAGTGAAATTAACAAGGGGCCTATAAGTATATACAGGATTAGTTTTTGTAAATATTTCCTGAAGCATGTGCCCCGTTTCAGTAGGTCCTACACCTTGATCACTAGTTCCCAGGCGTAAATAGGTACTTAAGTGATTACTAAGTTGATCCCGGTATACGTAATTATCTTTTTTCTCTACACGCATAGCAAAATCCCAATGTTCCACTTTTACATGAGATCCGTAAGTATTTTTTGAAAATAAAATCTGTTGAGGCTTTTTTGCCGTCGGATTTTTAGATCTCATTTTGATAAAATGATTTAGTACTTTGATACAATCGAAAAGGGAAAATAAGTGTAAAGTATGTGCTCCCACAAAATGACGTTAAAGTTTTGTTTTAGCAAAATGATGGCGAATTAAAAGAAAAAATAAAATATCAATATTACAGATAATAAAATAAAATCTTTGCTACATAATAGTAGTAGATTTAGATTAAGGAAAAAGTGGTTTGTTTTCACAAAAAACTAATTGGTGATTGCTAGATTTTGTGTTTGATATGCAGCTAAGAATTAAATTAAAATTTAAAATATATAGATGACACATAACATTTTCACTAGCTTATATTAAATCGTTCCGATTTACTTGAGTACACACTTTATTAATTCAAAAGCACACACATTAGCGGTGTCGTTAGAATATTAATTGAAAGAGAGAAAAGCTAGGTTCTCCAGTCCTTCTTCTTGAACTGCATTGTAGCGTAAAGACGAGGCCGACTCACGACCCATTTTGAAAACAATGGCTTTGATTTGTTTGCTTTTCGAGGCAGAGTCTGAGAAGGAAAGTAAGAGTCCATACGATTCAGCAGTAAAAGAACCACTGAGACATCACGAGTAGCGTATAATTGTTACGCTCGTTTATATTTGTAGAAAAATACAAATTATGTTTACTAAATGAATACTAAAAGTATATAACTTTGTAATGTATTGATATATGCAAATATAATATAACATATTTTTTAAATTCGTTGTTGAAGACAAATTCGTATCGAAGAATATTTATAAGAATTACTTATTAACTTTTAGGCTTCGGGGAACATTTAGGAATTAAAAATTCAATTGGTTATAATTAATTTAATATATTCATAAATTCAGTTGGGGTTTGAGGCGGTGCTACTGTGCCGACGTCCATAAGTGATTTCTGTAACTCCCATTCTCCTACACAAAAACTTTTGATCGCACACGCAACGAAAATTTCAAAGAACTCCAAGAATGTGATTTCAATGTTTAAGTTCAGTATTGTATTGTCTTTTAATACTTGGGGGAATATTAAAGAAAATATAGCAATTACAGATTTGCTTGTTAGATTTGAAAATTTGGATAATTTTAACTCCTTACACTGTTCTTTAATAAGCTTTTCTGGTGCCTGGTCCTCAGGAGAATCTGGATTAAAATAAGGAACATACATAACACAAGAACGAGAGGAAAAGTTATATAAACCTATCATGAATCAATAAAATTGCATAATAATAATTGTTGATAACTAAGCAATATTAACGGATTAACGTTATATTAGTAATACTGTCTTTTTGAAAACTATTGATTTGAATCTAATGCAGTTTTAAAAGACATTTGTTAAAGGAAATTTTCAAAAAAAAGGAATTACATGTCGTTCCGTATTATACTGTATGCTTATTTCCTTACAGTATATAAAAAAAATATAAGGGCTTTTGTTCACTTACTTAGTATGTAAGTAATTTCATCTCCAAAAATGTAAACATTCCTTCCAAGAGTTTCCATGTTGGATGATTCTACTATTTCTGGATGAGTTTGCTCTTGAATGTGAGGTGGTAAACGAATGGCACAAAGGAATGTCAATAACGTATGCGGTTCACCTAAACTTTTATAAAGCCTGTATAGACTTTTTAAAGGAATGAATTCACCGTAACCATGCATAAGCCGACCTGGGTAATAAGAATAATTAATAGAAAACTTCGCACAATTCTTAAGTCGTAATATATGATGAGAAAGAAAATGTGGTGATGATATGATGTGGAATCTAAAATTCAATAGTCGAACAAATATACCTTTTTGACAATTTACTCCGGGTAATATATCTTTATCCATAAATGTCCGAAATGCATTTGATAGTATTGTATCAGGTTTCGGACCAGGAATTTCTTTTTTTGCGTATAATTTATTGGCGACAGAAATAAGGCTGTGCACGAATTGCCAAAAAAAGATTGGCTCGAAAGGATCATGTGGTGAGCGTGTAAGCCATCTCGGGTTTTGCGAAAATATGTTATCGATTTCAACTAATGTGAGTCCCTTCTCATGAATGTTACAATCGTAATATATTTGCCATAAATAAAGGCGAATTAAAATAGGAGTAAACGATATTTCTTTCCAATTACACAAAGTACAATATTTATAATAAATACTTTTCAAATCACTTTTATAGCACTGTAAGGATTTTTGCAATGATCTTAACTCAAAACTAATTAAGTCATCAGAAACATTATTGCCGCAAAATTCTTCAAATTCTGGCAAAGACACTTTTTCAAAAACATTTTTATTAGATTCAATGAATTTTGTAATAATCATCGTCCGTATTTCTTGTTGTTTATCTATATTTTTGATTGCTTGTTTAACATGATAAGAAAGGCCGACAATATTGTCAATAATATCAAATTTATAAGGTTCCAATACTTGTTCACGTTTAATCATGGCTACTGCATTTTCATCGTCATCCAAAGCCATTGTATCGAGATTACCATGTCGAAACAATTGCTTACTTTGTAAAATGAATCCATTGTTGGACACCAATATACCCGCTCCGTGTTTTTGATCATTTTTGAACTCTCCGCTGTAATATGCTCCAAAGCATAGACCAAGATTTAATATACCATATCCGTGACGTTGCCCTCTTAACCATTGTCCTCGGTACATATTAATGGAAGGCTGTGACATGGAATCATTACGAAAAGTATCCCAAATGTACGTACCATTACCAGACATAACTCCATTTTTCCAAAGTCCTCTGTAGAACTGTAAAGTAAAGAAATTTCTAACTCATTTATTAAAAACATAATAAAAATCCTTTTTAAAAGTAGACTTACATCATGATTAGGCCATATCATTAAGCCTTTACCTTCTCTTACATAAAGATCCCAATTTCCTTCGTATCCACTGAGAGGACAATACTCCCTGGATCCAAACCCATGACGAATATTCTAAAATAATACAAATTTCACTCGACATATCTGAATAAAATTCTACAAGCCTTTAGTACAAACAAGGCATAATAGAACGCACTATTATGTTTGATGTAATGATGTCTGTGATGCTCGAATTCTAAATGGGTTAAGTAAAGATCTTATAAACACAGAGACTTCTGTCTTACATTGTGTTACCACGGACTGATCATGATGATATATTATTAAAAAGTTATTGTTTATTTAAAAATAAGTCATGTTTATCAAGATATTTATGACATTTTTTAAACGGTTTTAAACAAAATGCACGCTAACAAATAAAAAACTAAGTTAATAACTGTAGGTTCCTATCCTATCAACCTATACCTCCTCCATCCATTGTCCTTCAAGCATATTCTTAGACCGAGGAGACTGTTGACGAATAATAAAGGCAATATTATTCGTCAACGGTCTCCTTCACTTACATGATAATTGCCAGAGTCAAGACTAGAGAAAAACGTGATCGTTGTAATGATGTAGATATTATATCTTATACTTACATGAAGCCATTGGCCTTCGTAAGAGTTTTTAAAGGTATGCGAGTAATATATAATACCGTGCCCACTTTTAGTTGCACTGTACCATTGCCCTATATAAGAGCGCTGTTTACGCGAGTCCACATACATACCATTACCATGACGTAGGTTGCCAACGAAATCTCCTTCATACCAAGTATCGTCCTTCCATTGTATTATTCCCCTTCCATTCATCTCATTATCTTTAAATTTGCCCTGTTCTAATTATAATTTTGTGTTTAATTGGTTTAATAATTTGTAAAGCTTACTTTTCATTTAATTTTTAAGAGGTTACTTAAAGCGAGTGTACACTACGTTACAAAATTCTGAGTATTGACTATATTACTTTTCAACTTTACTAAATTAGGTTCCAAGTAAACGAAATCTTTTACAGTATAAACAGTTCCATCAGCCCACATGAAACAGCCGTCACCGTGCATGAGTTTCATGGATATATCACCTTCATATATGTTACCATTTTTAAATCGGATGGTTGCTCGTTCATCAGGCGCTGTCCACCAAGATATTGGAAATATCTCATCCTAAATAAAATTGCAGTAAAACTTTTATGAATATAAATTTAGAGCTTTAGTACCGATAGGTAGTATATCTGTTTATTAAACCAATCGACGAAAGAAACAAATGGTTGAAATGGCTATATGATAGTAGACTTCATGAAAAATAGCTATCACAAAGTACATAAATTTTTCACGTCCAGGTGTCCAAGTTTTTTACAGAGTTTAAAATTTTGTTGACAAGTAAATAGACGTAGATGGACTCGTTTGGTGTTGAGACAAGACCAAAAGTAAAAAAGAATTAAAAACTTCACACTCCCGTGATCACTCGGAGAATCGATATAAATATCACTAGTAATAATTACCGGTGTGTCATCCATTAATTCAATTTTTGACTTCTTTAACTTTGATAATTTTACTAAAAATAATATATTATTTTAATTTTAATTTCATTAATCTAATTTATATCATAAATATATTAATTATAACAAACCAGTTGATTTTTTTCTTTTTTGTTGAAATGTAGCACTAGACGCCTTTGTGAACTCCTTGTTGTAAGAACTGTCTTCTTTTTTAACCTGGCTAGTTACTTCCCAAGATTCAACAATACAATCCAACATAGAATTGAACAAAAATGTAATAATTTCCCTCTGTACGGTACCTTTGGGTCGATTCACAAAACACGTTGTCGAATCACCCCTGAAGGCCAGAGACTGTTTACTTGCACCATATGATTTTACTTCTGACATCGACCGTTTTGTTAGTATTAAAGAACTATCACGACGTGTCATTATTCTCGGAGAGTCCACGTAGCGCATGTTCGCAATATATATAATTAAATTAAGGTGTATAAATGTAACTTTAGTCAATTAATTTCAGTATTAACTTTAATGATCGTAATCGAAAAACAATGCTAATGTCATAAGTAGACATGTCAATTATAGACAATAAAAAAAGAAGAAAAAATAAATAAGTACTTATGAAAGCGAATTTATTTAATTTTTGGATAATAAAGAGCATTCGGCACCTACTCTGTTCTTTTTTTACCCAGCTACTGGTAGGTTTTACCTAATGAAATATAATCATCATTATAATAAGACGGTTCTGAAACTTATACACAAAGAAAATAAAAACGAAATGTCATATTAAGAATATCTCCCTTTATCATCATCATCAGCTGGTAATCTTCCTTGTCGACAATTAATAAATTGTTGCAACGCCCTATTGCATGATCAGTATCAATATGATCATCATGATCAGTATAATGAGCAGTCATATCAGTAGTTGCGACTACACAAATGTAAAAACATTGTGAACCATTGAAATTTTATACTTCGTAAAAAAGGTGTGTAAATTACAAACTAATTAAAATATACGCTGCACCTCTGTGCTTGTCGTATTGTGACATAGCAGGGTAAGTCTCGTAATTCCAGATTTTTTCAGCTTTCAGGTCAGAAACAGAACTTTTTGTATTATACGCGAGCAAAACCGATACAGGTATAAGGCAAAAACACTGAAATTAAAAATATACATTTTATTGTAACATATTTAGACATTTCAATCAATAATAACAAGGGCAATAACAATATTCACATCATAAATATAAGGAATAAAATAAAATAATTAATTAATAAGCGCGCAAAAATCCAAAGAAAATTAGACGCAATGTTAAATTTTGCTTTTGTCGCTACATCAAAACGTTCTCACAATTTAAAAATATTAGCACACATAGCGCGATTCAAAATGAAGCACATAATATTTTAAACTATAACACTGATTTTACACCAAAAAGCATAAAATGTCATTCACACGATATTAAGGCGAGCACACACTGATGGTACGGTGATTGCTCTCCGCATGTTGGGATCCGGAAGAAGGTAATGCTAGTATGGCGGCAGGTTTACAATATGAAGATGATAGGTAGTAAGGAGAAATTTAAAAAATCCATACCACCACCGCAACTCTATAACGCGTGTTCCCGGAACGGAACCAGGAAATCCCGTGTTAAAAGGCAAACGACCGCGAAGGCAACATAATGTTCTATTCAATAACAAACTTTTCGAAAGCTTAACGCTTACATTACATATGTATATACACAATAGCACAGTATTATGCTTAAATAAATAATTATTAACTTTTGACAGACCATATTAAATAATATAACATTAACCACTCTTTGAAATGCCTCATTATTGACTAAAGCTAGCTAACGATAACCTAAAATACAGTACAGAGGACTGTGAATAAAGTTTGATTTCCTTACGTGATCCTGTTCCTAGTTGATTAAGGTAATATTCCGAAATTAACAGATCTGGCATTTAATCTCGCATCGAAAAATAGGTTATCTCACCTATTATCTCAGATATTATTGATTTGGCAAGAATTGGCCCTAAACTTACTACCAATATCTTTTTTATCTAACCAATCATATTAAAGTCACACGTTAAAGTAAAAATATTTTTCATTTCATTCTCATTATAGTCACAGAAATTACTCAAGGGACCCAACTTGTACATCTTTGCTCTATGGTTCACGTTATTGATTTTATTCGCCTAATGATGTTTCTTAAAAATCTTATTGCAATTATTTACCAAATGTGTCGTTTTTATTCCAAATCTGAAATATACTAAAAAAACAGCCCCATGATATTCGCAAACCGATGCTTGGCTACAACGTTAGATTAGAGGCGTTGTGAGAGAAGATTGTGTTAAAGCAAAGAAAACAAGAGGGCTTACATTAGTTCATTTACTAATAGCTACAATAAACTTATTTTACCCTATCTTACCAATTAAAACGAACATCTTTGTTAATTTTTTTTTTATTCAAAGACGCGACTAGATAAGCATCACTTTCACACAATTATATATGAACGTATTCCAATAACATTGTATAACTAGATAAGATGTTGCTCTCTTCACCAAATTGTGCTCGTTGTCATGACACAAGAGATGTTAAGTGTTGTTACCCTGTTTATTATTTCACTAGCTACGTCGTTCAAACGGGAACCCAATATGGGTGCAAACCTCTGGTTATCGGCCGACAATAGGCTGCCGTGGTACCTATATCGGCTGTCTTTGGAAACAGAATCAAAAAATAATATATCATTCATTTCTATACATACTTTACCACATTTAATAAGCAGCCATAGTGGTACGACATTACCATGTTAATCACAAACTAATTATCTATTAAGCTTTAATATAAAACTACTTGTCTCACATTATTTTACATCCAAGCACTAGTTCGCAGATTATCTACGATAGTTGCTCTCCTGCGGTGGCACACCCTAATGCATGGCTCGAAGGCCAATCTTCGCCAGGGTCACGAGTCGTGTAAAAGACGTTGGTAATGTGGGAACACTTCGTAAGGCGGAACGTGAAGACCAAACTCAAGTGCCACTAGCACCGCAAACTCGAATTTTATTAAATCCTTTCTGTTTACGCGGAATGTAGTCTCGATACGCTGTAAAAAAAATATAGGATACAATCTCTGAAAATACATACATATATATTTTTGATGCAAAAGACTGGAGTCCAGTGAGAAGCCAGAGTATTCTGTGCGATCACGCTTCAACGTCCACGGCTTTTTTGTCAATTAACACCATGTGAAATTGAGATCCTGTGACTGCCCATAGTAGATCAAAAACGTATGTTAATTATCCAAACAACCTTCATAAGTAACTTGAATGAATATTTTTATTTTACCTCAATCAATGCTTTTAACATTTCTCCCTTAACGTCATTCAACTTTGCAGATAGCAATAGGCATGCTCCGGCGCATAACTTTCTATTGTCTTTGTTGATCAAATTGGCCAAGATTAATTTTTCAAAGTAAACATATGCCTGCGCAACAGATAACAAATCTATTCCGCCACAGTCATGTTTCGCAATTTTTCGCATTTCCTTTTTAATACTGGAAGTATAAAGTTTATTATTACTATTAACAGTGTCATACTGACAATTTGGCTCCATAAATAATTATTTTATTTCTACCGTCAAATAGTATGATGTAAATATAACTGTTCCGGTAAAGAGTGTTATGGCCAAGGAAACAGCTGCTGTAAGGATATTTAACATCTATCGTCACAAAGTGACTACCACTATAGATATATCCTAACTAGTATTATATTGTTAAAGCTGCAAGAATTAATTACAATCAGGTGCGTCATATTCATCTTCTCATTAAATAAAATGAAAGAATAGCCATGTAATAATCTCACCTTCTGAGTTTGCTTAACGTTAGTTTAATGTGAGGAAATTTCTCCCTAAATTTATCGTTGAGTTCTTTTTTGAGATCTTGTGGTCGCACATAGTCAATAATTGAAGTCATGTATGAAGTAAATGTAAGCAGGGTCCTGTGTTTGCCTGCTATTAGCTCTGGATCATCAAGTGTATTTGGACAGTAATGAACCTGAATGAAAAAAAAAATTATGTACAATATTTGAATAAGAAAATAGCATACTATTATTAAAGGATGAAGCAATGATGGAATTCTTAAATAAACAATGCATTTTTCACCTAACAGTTAAGCTTAAGAAAAATATTAGTCAACAGAAAATGAGGTAGCTGTTTCCAAATGACAAAATCGAGTTAGCATATAGTTTAACGCAAACCAATTTATCATCTTCCTTATTTTCGCTTCAAAAATGGATTATATGCTCCACTCAACAATTTTTACTTACAAATTTTTGAGGAAGTATTGCTCCTTCATCCCAATCAAATGTTTTATTTTCTACAGATGAGTGCGGAGGCGACGATGCTATTGTTGTACGTTGGGAGGACTCATATGAAAAACACCTAAAATAATAATTATATATATTTAACCGCTATTACAGTTTATACAGATCTTACGTCATGCATTTTCATTACTTTCCCCTTGCTACTATATGCATGCACATGCCTTTGCTACACACTATGTTTATTTTATCTAATTTGATCTAGCAAACTCAATTTCCAAATATGCCAAGATCTCTACATAGCTTGAATAATAGTATTTAATGCTGTAACTTTAGATAGCTTTGGATAATATTTCATTAATAAAAGTATTAAAAGTTAAAAAGTATGATGTAATTGACAAAAAACTCTGCAAGTTTTTTTCTTTAATAAGCTATGTTTTAAAACCATTTTTGTCATAAATCTTTTAATTTTATATTAATTTACATTGCTGAAAATATACATATGGAAAACATCATTACCAGAAAAAGGATATTTTCTATCAATCAAATTATATGTAAATATCAAACAATCATTAAACATGACTTTCAGTCGCGATATCTCTACTACAAACATTAATGGAAAAAATATTTTAAATTATATTCGATCATACATTAATAATTGTTCAATAAATAGTTATTATGGTATAAGTTACATATTCTAACTAATATCTAATTATTATGTGTTTGAATAACCTCAGAGTGGTATACAAATAGATTTATTCATGATTTAACTCTTTGTGAGAGAAGGCCCCGAGTTATAGACTATAGTTGTGTATCAATTTAATAGTAAAGTTCTATTTACAAAACCAGTTTATCCTTCAATACAAATATTTAGCATTTACTAGCAGAACAAGTATTCTTTTAAAGAAATTAACAGTTGCTTATTGATAATGTTTTATTATATGTACAATAGAAATGTTAAAAAACACTTGTCATAAATAAAGCTTTTCGATAAGTTGTTAATTCAAATATATTCTTAAGCTATTGTATTTTTGTTTACCATTTTTTATCCTTGTGTCTGGTCAATAATTTAGTCCTGAAATTTAAAATGTTAGTGATGATATGAGATGATGGTTGGCAGTGAAGGCACCATTTACATTTTTACAAGAAAATAAAATTAATAAAAAAGAAACACTTGCACATAAGTATAACTTGAAGTAGTAAATGTTGTTTGTGAAAAATTATAGATAATTTCAAGTAAATAATTCTTCAAAAAATTTATAAGATAGTAAACAACAAAATACATGCAGGATAAAAAGTTTCATGGTGGTAACATAAAGTCATAATAACATAATTCTTCTCAACAAAACCACTTAATATGGCTCGATAAAAAGACCCCAAGAATAAAATACCTTTAAATGTGTATCCACTAACCTAGCTATAACATGTGGATGTCGATTTAGAATCTTCCATGATGACTTGTCACTTAAGTCATTGTCATACATTTTACGGTATTGTTCCCTTGTACATACTCGAGAAGGGACTAATAATTTTGAATAAGAAATATCTTGACCATTCTCTTCTCTTTCCAGTCCCAAGAGGTCAAATGGGTCCATACCATTGTCTGTGATAGATGACAATGGTCTAGGGCCAGAAGTATTACGTCTGCGGACACCATCTTTTCTGATATCAGCTCTGAAACAATTTTTCTTAATATGGGTACACACATAATTTTGTATTTGAGATATATCCTTGTGTGATTATGTCCAAATAACTATTTGTGTGTTCTTATCAACATTGTCCCTAAGCCATCATAATTTTTTATAATCTTAGCTGTTTATACCTGCTCTTCACCATATCTGATGCTCGTCATTAAATTTTTACTATATTGGTATAATACATAATATGTTAAAAGAAAAAATATTTCTGCAATTTAATAAGCATGGTACTACCAACTATATGATGTCAAAAAAAATTGATTTAGATGACTCTTTGTAATACCTACATAACAATTTTTTAATACCGGTACGATAAAATAAAATTGTCTGTAATTTGTTTCAGGTAACCTCTAAAGTGACCGGAGTTTGACAAGAATTTCACTAACTTATAGACATATTTTTAAATAAAGCTTATTTATTCTCATAAAAGGTATTTACTTAAGAATTTTTGTATTGTGGTATTAAAACCTCTATGACAGGGAAGTATAAAAATTGACAACTTAATTAGTCTAATGTTTCATGGAGTATATTTTTATTTTAAACTCCTTTTTATAGCTCACAGTTCGATGAAAATGTATTAAGTGATATACTTACTCACATCCTTTTACAAAACTTGACATTGTTAATAGGTATTAAATATTAATTAGTGGGATATGAGATAAAATAAATAATATATAACTAGTTAGTATAATTTAAAATAACTAATAAATTACCTTGCACTGCGAATGGTTTTAGAATATGGTATTGTACTGAACAATGCACAAGGTACACCTTGTATTGGTGCTATAGCTAGCCTCTCATCTTTGAATGTAACACCTTTTGAGGGACGAATCACCCTCATTTCTTTTCCAAATAAATGATTCTCTGGTATACATGTATTGCTTGTTCGAAATCTACCTATAATATGAAAACTATAAATAATAACTCCAATACTTTGAACATACATATTAAATGGAAATGTAGATATAATAATACCCAGTGTATATCCACTTTTAATAGATTAAAAATAAATATATACCAATATTTAGGCTTTCTGTACTGCTTTTTTCATCTTGCGTGAAATTAGACTGAATATGATTTTTACGATTTCTACTTGATGAGTGTTTTTCTTTGTATACCTCTGCAGTTCCAGATCTAAACAAAAAAAACACCTTTTTTTAAAGTAGGCAATTAATCTTACATATCTGTTATGTATGCTGTACATGTTGGATATATGGCCGCATATTTATAAAACAGAAAAAAATTACATACAATGCATAACAACAATTGTTAAAATGTGATAATATATTAAATATTTTACCTTTCTCTAAACGAATGGCCTCTCGCCTTTATTGGCGTTATAGGGGCATGTTCCGAGTCTGAACTTAGAGAATGATTATCCCCGACTGCACGATTAATGGGGCTTGTTTGATTTACTTTATTGCTGCCTCGAACATTGTTTCGTAATAAGCAATCGTTTTCAAAGCTATAACAAATATCGCCATTTTTCACAGCGTTACATTTGTCAACCTTGGACGTTTTTTCTAACAATTGACTAAGTTCTGTATCTTTAAACGTACCGTCTAGAGATATATTTGATAAAAATGTTACAGCAGCTAGGCGCCGCCGAGCTTTTTCATACTTATTACGATTAGTAGTCATTTTTAAATAACTTGTAACTCAATTAGATCTATTTAAATTTGGTTATAACCAAATAAAATACAAAATTTGATATTTATATATTATGAAAAACGAAAAAAATACATAATTTCATAATTTTGACAAATGACACATTTGAATTAATAGTTGCCATAATACCACCTTACATAATTTAAATGTTTAACCAAATTAAAAAGTTGTGTTATTACCAACTAATAAAAAAAGGTAACTATGGAAAATTAATATAGTATGATAAGCTTCAACTTCCATATTGCTTACATAGGGTTAATTTCTCTGTGTATTAGAGGCAGTTATTAAATTTTACGTAATTATAAACAAAGCAATTTTTCGTTATCGGAAAAAGCATTGTAAATAAATTACTATTGGTAAAAATGTAATCAATAATGACTTTTGTAACAAATTGATAATTTTCTTTTAATGTCATGATTAATCATTACTATCTAGTGGCAGAATGTCGTCTGTTTTATTGGACAAGGAATTTAGAAAATAAAATGTCAAAAAATTTGTTGACAATAATAAGTATTTCAACTCTTGATATTTAAGTTAAGGATTATTATTATAATTTTATTATCTCTCAAAAATTGCAGCCATTGAGTCGACTAATGTCCCAGTTTCATCAACTACATCAAGAGTTATTAGATTTATGATGGAAGGTGTTGGGGCGCGTGTTATTCGAGGTCCCGACTGGAAGTGGGGCAAACAGGTATTTATTTCTGTTTATATTTGTTTGTTTTAAAAAGTGAACTTAAATTTAATCAAAGCTTGTTTATTTTAAATTGATTATTTTAATCATTACAGGATGGTGGTGATGGTCATGTTGGTACTGTAAGAAACTTCGAGTCTCCTGAAGAAGTAGTCGTCGTCTGGGATAATGGAACAGCAGCAAATTATAGATGTTCAGGCGCTTACGATTTACGCATCTTAGACAGTGCACCTACTGGAGTAAAACACGAAGGAACAATGTGTGACACTTGCCGCCAGCAGCCTATATTTGGTATTGTATTCTTCAGATAACTGTTTTATGTTGTTTTATTGTTTGGGAAGATTTAACAAAAGATTGACGGTTAGATTTGTGATGATAAATATACTTATTATACATCTGATAATTTTTTCTTTACCTTTCTTATGATATGTATTCATTGCTACTTTCATGGTAACTGTCTTGAAAAGACAAATTCTAGTTTAGTTGAATAAATCCTCTCATATATTTATTTTTTGGTATTCTATCTTTTAAAAATATTTTTGTATATCTGGTGTAAAAGTAAATTTTTTGTAACAGTATTCTTATTGTCATTTGTAATGTTTTTAGGCATTCGCTGGAAATGTGCCGAGTGTAGTAATTATGATCTTTGTTCTGTATGTTATCATGGGGATAAACATCATTTACGTCACAGATTCTACCGTATCAGTGCTCCTGGTGCCCAGCGCTGTCTAGTTGAACCAAGACGTAAAAGTAAAAAAATAGCTGTTAGGGGTATTTTCCCTGGAGCAAGAGTTGTTAGAGGAGTAAGTAAAAATCTCAAATATTTTTTTTTTAAAAAGTGTGTATGTGTGTAAAAAAAAACTAAACATGTGTTATAAACTTTTTGTAATTTAACTTTTAATTCCTACAACATTATAAATAGTTCATTTTCAAACCTATTTTATTTACTTTCTCTATCAAAATATTGGTGTAAGTATGATGTTTATCTCATTGTTTGTGTAAGCATATAACAATGTGACTAGTAAGAATTATATGTATTGCACTGTAATGAGCTAGGGAAATAAGAACTTTAGTATCATTATTGCAGTTCTTTTTAGTGGTGGTGTTGATGCCCTTGGCAACTATTAGGACTGTAAAAGCTTCAAAGGACCGCAGATCGGGATTCTGCAAGTTGAACTATATAAAAAAAAGGGAGAGGAGAAAGCCCAGGGAAAAAGGAAAAGAGGAGGGTCGAAAAGATGGATAGAAAATAAATGGGAAGAGAAAGGGGATATTATTGCAGTGATTTCACTACCTATAACATTGTTGAATCCAGAACAGTATTTACAGCACACTACTATTTGACTTTTCAACAAACACCAGCTCACCAGTAAAGTGTTAGAAACATTGTGCTTAGTATTTCTTTTAAAAAATCTTATTATGTTATGGTTCTTAATATTATATTTCATATTTTAGGTTGATTGGCAATGGGAAGATCAAGATGGAGGAAATGGCAGACGTGGTAAAGTTAATGAAATTCAGGATTGGTCCGCAGCCAGTCCCCGTTCAGCTGCCTATGTTGTATGGGATAATGGAGCTAAAAATTTATACAGAGTTGGTTTTGAAGGAATGGCTGATCTTAAGGTATGTTGAAATTAAATTTTTGTTAATCAGATTAAGTACATTATTCAATTGAAATAACCAAATTAAATTATTAATTAATCACATGTATTGTGCTTCAGGTATTAAATGATGTTAAGGGCCAAAATGTCTATAAGGAACATTTACCACTTTTAGGAGAACTTGGTCCAGGTCGTACAGGACCTCATGGCTTACAAGTCGGGGATCAGGTAATTATAGTCATAGATAAGAGATAATTCCACCTCCAATATTATGGCACTGGTGACAATGACATAGATTCACCACAAATGTGTTTGCTGCCTCGAAACATAAGGTGTTAAAAGTGGCCATCTTGCTA
>DWLS01002043.1:0-19266 GCA_018246255.1 Pachliopta kotzebuea
ATATTAATATAAGCTTATTAAGTTGCTATAGTATTTTAACAAAATTTTGGATTAATTCAGGTTTAGACATCTCTTAAACAAAAGAGCTCCATCTTGTATGCCACCAAAAAAGTACTAAGATTTGCAGTGCAAAATGATCGAAATTTTAGGTTAAGTTAAATCAATGAAAAAATGGAATGAAACATTCCTATTACATATTACATATATACTATATATTACTAAAACTAAACTACACTACCAAAATATTTTCACAAGACCACTACTACTACTCTGCTTAGGATTTCATATAATACTGTAACATGTCGCTTGTATCAGAATCTGTAAAATCAATACGAACGCTAGCTTTGACGCAATCGTAGTACAGCCCTAGTATATACTGCTACATACAGATTGATACAGACAAAATTACATAACAGAAAATGCAATATTTTAAGACGTTTTTTTAACAAATAGTTGCAAAAAATTCTTAATATCACTAAGCAAAAATTTTCGCAGCTTTATGATGTTACCAATAATCGGTTACCTTGCGAAGATTTTGATCAAAACACTTCGTCGTCGACATTGTTTTACTGAACAATTCGGCAACTTTGACTGCTTTACTACACATTGTTTATATAATACAAATGAATTACATTAATTTATGATATAAAACTTATAGTCAAGGTACTTAAAATTAAAAATGTTTAAGAACGGCAAACTAAAGAGTACATAACATTGATTATTTGAGAGGAACTAAAAAGAAACATCACAACTGACAATGACAGCAAGCAATGCCACAGATTAATTATTGAATGGGTAGTTTTAATATTATATACTTTTTTATTAAAATCATAAAATTAAAATACTTTAAGAAAAAATACCCGTTTAGGCAAATTTATTATAAAATTAAAATATAAAGTAGCTTTTCCCTAACTCCAAAATATTCTACGCCTGTTAATCTCAAATCCTACATGGCCAAGTAGTTTTACATCTACGTATAAAGAAAAATATTTTTTTGTTTGCTGTTTTACTTCACAAAGCGTCTATGCGCACAAGACCTCATTGTAAATGACATACCTGCTCTAGGTCGTGAGCACCGTGATCCGTATGCTCAGGTTCAGAAAAGCGGTATGCATCGCAAAAGACAAGTCAGCGCTATTATCATCTGGGAATATATATGTTATTTATATACCTGCTCATAACAATATAGTGTTAGCAGGGGTGATACACACAGCCCCACATTGTACTCAGCGCTTGTAAGACATAAGATGCTAAGCCTCGTTTTATTAACTACAGCGTCATTCAAATCGAAACGCAATAATGTTTGACTGTAGAAATAGGCAATACGGAGATATCGACCTAGACGGTTTCCAACAGCAGAGATCTAACAGTACCTATTTGATGTACATTCGTGTTGCTTATGCTTTTATGTTACTTAATTTACTATTTTCTGTCAGAAAATAATTTAAAAGTATCATTTCGGAGAGTGTACGTTCCTTTACAATTTATGTAGAAACAGATTATGATTAATATAGTCACTGAAATAGATTAAAAATCTGTAGCTGCATATAATTTAATATAAGGAATTATACCATTATTTTTTTGCCTGCGAAAATCACACGAGCAATTATGCAGATTGACGAATTTAGTGTTTGATTTCGGTACTCAGTTGTCTAATACATACATTTGTGACAAAGATATGCATTAATAACAATAATACAACGTTCACTGTGTGGAATTGATTTGTCTCAGTTGAATGGAGGCACAATAACTAAATCATCTCATAACATTACGTGATTTAATTGCAACCAAATTGCGTATCAGAGGGTAATATTAACAGTAATATAATAATGCACGTTTAATATTCCACTCGCTATTTATAATATTATACCATTATGTCAGACTAAATCATTTTCTGGATTATTGTTACGACATCAAATAATAAAACAAATTGAATTAAATACCTAGGTATTACCTAGGTATTTCTGAGTAATAACAGCTAACAGTTATTAATCTGTATATTTTTTAAGTCATTATTATACACCTCTCTTTTAATACAAATTAACAGCACTTACAATACTTCTTTTACTTAGGTTTAGGGCGTTCTACCTCAAGGATAGAATCAGTAAAATTTATCCACCAGGCTGGCCAAGTGCAATTTGATGGACGACACATGTAGATGAAATCTCTTCTTGGTACATCTTGCTTTCTGTACGATGTTTTTCTTCGGAAGCTCAGTAAGGGATCAAACCCGCGTCTCATCACTTACAAACTAATTATCGCTTAATTTCTAACATTTCATATAAACAATAAATTCAGTATCATCGAGAAGTTATCACACATAGAGCCTAATCAAAACAACCAATTAGTCGCTGTTAAGATGTCATAAAAAATTTATTATTATGCAATCTTTTCTAGGTGACGACCCTTTGCAGTATTTTTTTTTACTTTGTAGTAAATTTTAATATAAATAAATTCCTATGTTATGGTCTGGTGGGAAAGGTTAAGTTTATGTAAATTTGATAATTGATTTCAATTATCAATTTTGATACGATAACGCAGCGTAAATTTAACGTTTCGGATTAGATGGGAAATAACATACATGTTAGGTAATATACATATACACGCAAAAACTCGGTGTGATCGAAATGTAAAAATTATAATTGATGTTGTAATTATTTTAGGTTTATTAAATAATATAATTAAATTAATTAATCAAGCACATTACTTTCTAATGACACTCGCATCACAACCAAAAAAAATATTGAACTAGTAAAAGAAATAGGAGTTAAGAGCGTATGTTATAATTTTTATGTGAACTTTGTCTTTGTCATTTGTTGCTAGATTTTTAAATATACACTCACGATATCAAGGATGAATTGCATGTAGACAATAATCCCGATTACCTGGTAGTAGCAATGTACAAACATTACTGTGTTCCGATTTAAAGAGTGCTGAATGCTAGCTATTATTGAAGTAACGAGGCTTAACACTACATCTCAAGGCGGCGAACGCAATGTGGTGCTGTGAATACAATCTCAACTTGCGTCATGTTATGGGCAAGTGTATCTTTAACCACCAGGTAAAAGCTTTGCCGTGTCTTCGCCTCGTAGAAAAAAAAAATATATAACAAAAGGTTTAATAAATATCTTTTTCGTTTTAGTAAACCTTTTCACTAAGTAATATAGTTATTTATATAATATAAAAGGATCTTTATTTCTATTATTCTGTCTAGACTCTCTGTGTGAGAGAAGACGTCAAGTTCCGGGAAAAAAAAGGAAGTTATTTTATATAATTTTTACACAGGTGTAACAATTGACCTCAGTTTCACATGATGTTAAGAAACAATGAGGCCGAAGAAAGTGAAGCGTGTTTGTCCAGAACACTCCGGCTTTCAAATGACTTGATCGAGAGTTTGAACTGGTGACCTCTGTGTTGTGATTTAGTGAAGTTCTTTGTTTTGATTTAAATAATGATGTATATGCAGATTAAACCAGTGTTACAAAAAATATTTATTAATATTGTTCCACCTTATCTAAAGTTGTGTAGTATATTTATTATGTACGTAAATTTATCTATCCATATATATATATATATATTACCTATGTAATTTTTGTGTATTTATGTAGACATTGTTCTTATTTATTTATATATACGTTTGAATTGTATTGTAATTTTATATTATCATTTAGTTTTAGTACCTACCACAACATCTCACCTCTCCAAAGGTTGGCTGGAGGAGAATGCCTGCTAGCATTAAACCCGCCTTTTGCCTTTTGTATATCTTATTTTATTAAAGGTCTTACAATAAATTATTAAAAAAATAGGTTAAGTAAGTATTTCTATGGTAAAAAGTATATTACTTTTTATTTTACTGGTACTGGGTATTTCATAAAAAAACTTTAATAAAACCTCTGAAGGTACTTGGCAATTTAACTTATACAGTATAAGTAATCGAAAGAAATATTTAATGGTTACTGGTTTTTTTTTCGGATGAATGATTAACAATAAAAGTATTACGCAGCACGTCATTAATTTTATTTCGTTAATAAGAAATTAAAATACCAACCTACATACTAAGAGTGCCGTAGGGTTTCATATCGGGCAAGTCGCTTACGTAAGTCGCTTTAACATACACATTTCTGACTATGATTGCGATATTGTTTGCGTTTGACAGGACAAGCGCCTTAATTTTATCCGCCATTGAATAGACCGGTATTTTATTTACACGAAAGTCGAAATATTTAAAAAAAAATCGCTTGTAACAAACAACAATTTCAGAGTTCGTTTCATCTCGCAATGTATACCGTCACGTAAAATGTTGTAACGTAAAACACAGCGTACAATTTAAATATCGTATTTTCATACTTAACAGCCATTCTCATTCGAGACGTATCTATAACAAGTGTTACGCAATTAATGTGTATATTATCTTGACATCGTCTGCACTTCCTCTTGTCTCAGGATTTCTATTCGACTCTCACATTGTAGTAGATCGTTAAGTCGGCACAGCATTATGCGTAAGATGCGTAACCACTTAGATAAAGAGACGTGGGAGTGAAATAACTCCGAAAATTATGCAACGAAACTTTGATCGTCATAATAGACAAAGTTGAGATTGCGGCGTATTATGTATTTTAATTTTGGGCTCCGTACATTTTAACATGGCCCAGCAAACAGGTTCTAATAATTGCGTAACCGTTTTTACCGTTATATTACGGAAAACTGTTAATTAGCCGTGTGTATTTTATTAATTTTACCAGGTTATTCAAGTTTCCGTAATACATAATTCAACATACCTGACCCTCTTGTTGCCGGTTCTCGGAGTATAAATTTGCGATTAATGAACAGAACGGATTTAATACATTTTTACAAGTTTGGAGGTGGTAGTAAGTCTTTCTTTATATCAGCGGTGTGTTGTGTATTACACACAGGCTATTTAATAACGATGGGTTTACGCCGGGCACCAGCGCCGATTGCACCATCACGTAACGTGAACTTTCGCCTCATGTCGCTTCCGTGCTTATATTCTGAAGTCACTCTTCAATTATTACTATCCTTCCTGGACATCCCACATGTGTATGCACTAATGTACACGGGTTAATATGATTACACGATCCATACAGTTGTTATATCTGTAATATATCATATACATTGTGAGTATGAATAATTTTTAACGGTTTAAATTAGTGTATAAATGGCCTTGACACTTTCCTTGTGAGAAAAGGCCCAGTGTCACAACAACAAAAACATTACGCTTTTCATCACTTAACATCATCTAGAAATCGAGGTCAAGTGCTAGCCCAGTGTACATATAAACAAACATTTGTAATGCAGTTGCTTTACTCCTACTCATTGCGTTACATCTCAAATTTATGCCAGGATTTTTTTTTAGACTTATTTACTTTTCAATCATAAATTCTATGCCTTAAACATTGTTAAACACAAAAACTTGTAAATTCATATGATTTTATACTCATTTCTAATTTTTTTGGGCTCTTTATGATGAGGAACTGCAAAGTACATATCTGTAACAAATGTATATATAATAATAATTCTTTCAAGAATAATGTTACATAAAATAGATCTTATAGGTTTTTTCAGCAGACCTCGATAATCCGGCTTTTCCTTCTTTTCCTGGTAAAGAAGATCTGGCTTTGAAAAGTATTCCCGTATACATATACCTTAGAAATGAGGAGATACGACATATTTCTTGAAAAATTTATACCACTTTTATGGTCATTCTCAACTGTTTATACTTGGAGTAAAAAATAATATATGAAAATTAATTTAAAGAAAACTTACTAAACCTAAGCCAATTTACAAGTAATTATACTTGTCGATAGATAATAATATAGTATTGCAGTTATTTTTTCACAAAAGACAAAACAGTTTAAAGCTTTACAGGCAAATCGTTCAACGGATTTATTTAAACTAAATTTGACCATATTACCTAAGAATACGAGTGTAATTTTATTGTTGCCTCTAAAACAATGCATCAAGGTAACACGTTTACTTCCTGCGTTTTTAATGGACAATTATTTCCTCCTTGACCGGAGAGTTTAAGTTACCTCTATCGAAACATCATTTTTGTTTTATTGTTCTTCACATTATTACATTATCATATTGTATTCATAATGTGTTGATTTTATTTTATATTATAATAAATATGACACGATAATGAAGGAAGTTTTATTTATCATCTTCATGTATTAGTCTTGGCTGTACGCTTGTATGTGTAGAGCAAAATTAAAAAGGAAGTGAATAAATATTACGCTCGTAATTATATATTACAACAATTTTTTTACGTTTTACCTAGAAATAAATTAGATAGCCATTTGAAGATAAAAATTCCCAAGGAGTCTTTTTTGCGCTTAAGTTTCATTGTTATTTAACATTTAGTACTCAACAATATTATGTGCTAGTCTTATATGTTCGTTTTAATAATGTATTGGTAGCTTCAAATGCCAGTGGAAAATTTTACTGTTAAGGACATTATTTTTCTGTATACAGTTAGAGAGTATTCAGAAAATACCACATTACATTGCATTACCTGAGGAACTGGCTTACGACTAGCTTAAAGAAAAATGTAATAAGCGAAACTATTCAATTTAATGTGAAGTAATTAAAAACAGTTTCACTTATTTTGCATATTACTCACAACGGAGAATAAGAGGGTTCTTGCGAAGATGACTAGCATAAAAATTCAAAATAACATCGCTGACCTTTCATAGAGACGAAATGCGAAAACGCGCACTCACGCATACATGAAATGAATAGACTTGCGAAGATGTCGGAACACATCCTCAATTTTTAAAAACCAAATTTTGGTATTATTAATAATCGTTAGGTCATCCGTTCACGCTTAACATCATAACCCCCATTTTTAGCAAGGATAGAGAATATAAACATAGAAAAATTAAAGCTAGTGGTATTACCTTGTATTAGTAATGTTTACGGAAGTGTATGATGATAACTTAAGTTCTTAGAAATGCCAACATTTGTTTCAGATATGCGGAGATGTATATAATACATTTTATTGATGCTTTTTATTTTAAAACCAATACAGTACATAAAGTTAAATATAACAGAATAAAGAGAAAGTTCTTTTAAGATAATCTGTCATGCCAATGATATTCAGGTATTGGCTCATCTAGGTTTCTACTTAAACACTAAACGTGGTATTAATTTTAATGCAATGAACAAAACCTGCTTGATGAGACATCTTGTTACGCAAGGACCAAGAAATATTTCGTTGACATTATCTACATGACCTCCCCGTTCCAGCTCTCTCTAGATTTTCTATTACAACAATGGTATCGGAAACCGGCTAATTTAAGTTATATAATTTTAACATGTATACAAACAACATTATATAAGTGCACATTATCTTAATAACTTAAATGAGAAGATATACACAACCGCAAGTCACGACTACTATGAAGAAAGCTGGGAGAAGAATGGAAACGGTAGGTGACAGATTTCAAAGCAAAACATTATAATGCTCTCGACCGTATCAATAAGAAGGAATTTGATTATAATATAAATAATTCACATATATACACTGAGAAGTTTAAGTAAAATTAATATGTTATCAAACACTTGACATCCAGTGTATTAATTTATTTAATCAATGGCGCTATATGTATGTTATGGCACTGTAAATTAGTTTCTAGTAATCGCTGTGTTGTGTGAAATTGTGTTGTTATGAGAATAAAATCCAGTAGAATCAAAGGCTCCTTCTGAAAATTTCCGTAAAAAATGATTTACGAGAACAAAAAAAAATTTTTTCTTCATCTCCGTTGCTCAGTTCAATCAATTGAGTATGTATCTTCGATGCAATAAAATTCCCTTTGCTATTAAATTATTTTCGTTTAAATTTATTCTTTCTTCTAACATTTCAAAAAAATGTAGTTTAACCTTACTTTTTGGTGCATAACAGATTATAGTAAATTCCTTATTAAGAAACTGGATAGTTTTGCATTCTAAATGATACACCTGTCTATAAAAGTGTAGCGCTCCATGTGCCATAAAATATGAGTCTTCGTTCTCCCAGTAGTTTTTCTAACTGCAACGCTCTTGAACACAGTAATATTTGGAAGCTGAAATAGTTGTTCGGTTAACCATGTTATATGATAGCGTATTAGAGTGATGGTTTTATTATTTCATAAAAAGATTATAAATTTGTTAACTACATAAACCCTGCTGTTATTAATATATATACTTGAAGTAGGTCCTCTGGAATTCTACCTTAAGTTTGTGCACTGTAAAATCACATTCATTATCAAACCTTTAACTAAGTACCTAAGTAAAAATCTAGATGGTATTATTACTAACGTGAGCAGTATTATTACACTGAAAACCGGTTGACTGAACTCTGAAGACGTTATTAATTCTCCTTATCCCGGTAATTCCACTAACTATTGCGTCTCTCAAGATAATTCCGGGAATATAATACAATAGGTCTCTCGTTGGAAAAATCTTATACTCTTTTCGACGAATAGACATTTCTTTTATTTTTTTTTCAATTGGATATTATGCAGAGACGGGGACTGTATGTTAGGGGAAAAGTTGAAAAAGAGAAAAAAAAAGAAAAAAGATACTAAAACTGCTTGTCCATCGATACGGAGGAAAGATGAAAAAATGAAAAAAAATTTTGAAAACATTCCCAAATTACACATAATTAGCCAGTATGTTTTAATAAAAAAACCATAAATTTTCACTAAAAAAGATAAAAAGGATTTACATCACTTTGTTTATGTTTAACAATTATTTCCTATAGGAGAAAACCATTTTCCAGTCTTAATCGCGAAAAGGGAAATAAAAGATAGTCGTAATAACAATAAATATATTTCTGAAAAATTTGAAATATAAATAAAGTTTTAAAAAACAACATTGTACTATTAACCATCTTTTTGAATTAAATTTTTTTTTAACAAAACTTGGAAAATATCGAAATAAAATAAAACAATAAAATGTGGTAACAAGAATAATTTTTAGCCTCATGATAAGGATATATACAAAATAACACTTCGACTATATATATATACGTGTTAGTTTATTTGCTATTTTCATAAAAAATAATTACACATGTAAATATTTTAATTTTTGGATTGTTTTTTAAGTCCATATATTTTGATCAGAATGTAACAAACTTTTTTTGCGTTTTTTTTATTTTAAATGTTTCTCATTAATAATTACAATTAAAAGCTGCCTCATAATTTCTTAATCACTTATAACTTTATCCACATTAAATTTTGCTTCGGTGGTCGCATTGGATAAAGTAAATATTTTGATTTTTGGTTTATCAACAAAAAAAGTAATATGCCAATAAAGGTAACAATTCATTAGTTATCTTCTAAATATAACTACACGTGTTAACCGATTTGTTATGATCTTAACATAGTTAAGTGAAACCGTTTGCAGATTTCTGGTTGTTTAATTTTAAGGCGCACGCAAAGCAAACGATATTGAAGAATTATAATGCACTTACTTTCGCTTAAAGAAAAAAATCTCCTTCGCGTACGCCCGTTACTATATAAATGTCTAATATTCAGTCACCAACACCACAATCGTTATTATGGGTTATTAATTTTAAAGTAATAACAATATCTTGGTTTCTTACGCTACAGGTAACTAAATGACTATGATCAATGTATTTCTATATGTACAGTATATAGTCACGTCTCCTACCTATTTCTAGTCCCATCCGTGCTGTTCATGAACGACGACCGGTACCCAGATCTTTACCCAGACTGGTTTCTCAATTATTTTCGTTACAGGTACTTTGACCTCCTTCTGCTTCTCTATCCAGATTTTCTTTTGCACTGGCACCCAGATCTCCTTCTTGATAGTTTTGTAAACTTGAACCTTTTCCTCTACCCATTCCTCTTTCTTTTCTGTAACCCAAGTTAATTTCTTTTCGGTTTTCCAAAGTTGTTTCCATTCCTCTTTCCATTCGAGCTTTTTATCTGTTACCCACTCTTGTTTTTGAACTGTCTTGAATACTTTCTTCCATACGGGCTTCCAGATCATCTTTTTTCTCCACAAATCATGGCTCGTGTATTCCCAGCCATGGTCGTCCTTACCCAAAAACTTCTCCCCGGGAATACCTTCTTTCACCCATTCAGGAATATAAGACTGTTTCCATTCTGCAATTTGTACATCTTTAGTGATTGGTTTCTGTACTTTTACCCAGATTGGTTTATAAACTTTTTTCGAATAGGGAACTTGTATTTCTTTCCATACAGGTACTTGAACTTCTTTCCAAACCGGTTTCTTGACTATTTTCCAATCTGGTATAACTTCCTCCTTCCATTGCTTAACTTGTTCCGTTTTCCAAGCGGGCACCTTCTCTTTAACAATTTCTATTTTCCATTCCATTTTCTTTTGAGTTTTCCATATTTGTTTCCATTCTTCTTTCCATATTACTTTTTTTTTCGTAACTTCTTCATGGTCCGAGTGCCATCCGCTGGGTGAACGTTTATCTCTCGCTGCTTCGGAGTTGTTATCTACATCTTTTAGGGGGACAGCTAAAGCGGCCGTAAGTCCGAGCGCCAACCACAACTAAAAAATTATAAAATTATTATTAGTTTTTTTTATTTACATAAATATATTTACATGGATTGAAAAAGTGAACTAATTACTCAGATTAACGATAGAATTTAGTAACAATTATATATTATTCACATGCGGGCTTTCTCTTAGCGTATGAACCTATATGTATGCAGAATGAATTCTGTCATTGTCAATATTTGCCTAACGCCACAATTTGTATCAACATCAAGAAAGTCCTGATCTGTTGGAGAGCCACCACGGTTTTCGGTAGACGCTATGGAAAATAGACTTAAGTCTTCCCTTCCAAAACCAGTCGCACCGGTTACTTGTACGGTGTACATCGGCTGACTTCATGAATGCTGACCACCATTATAAGATATTTGTGTCCATTATGTTGGTCAGGTCATATTTCTTAAGCATAAGGGCTGTTTGCTTATAGTATAAGCTTTATGTATCTATTTTACGGATTTTGATCCTTCCATTGTGAGTGTCGTATGATTTGAACTTATAATATGGGCCAAAGGAGACAGATTCGAAAACATCATCCCGGTCTCCGAACTAGGAGAGACGTGTGGTCAAAAATTCCGCAATCATTCCTAGGACACAGGTCCTTTCAATTCATAGGAGATACTATATTCCTTTTTAAAACACTAAAATTTTACTTCTAAGAAGTATTTAAGATGGTGCCCTGCTGACAAAAAAGGTTATTCATACGATCAAGATAATCGACAAACGAATAGTAACTTTTAAATTGTTATGTAATATATATATATATATATATATAATAAAAAAAAAGGTTTTTTTATATTACAAACACTAATATAAGTTAAAAGCAAGGAGTTAGTATAACAATACTAACTCCTCACTTTTAACTTTACTTATAGCAGCACTAAATATCAAATTAATAAGTAAATTGACTTTGAAAAATCATGATGAAATGCTACATTACGTTCTATTATTGTTTACTTTATAAAGTTATGGTAAGTGATAAAAGGTGAACAGTGATTCGTTCCCCTTATGATCGTATATACGCAAAATACGCAGATCACTATGAGACCGCGTTATTTCAATAACAAAGTAACAAAATTATTTGAAACGATTTGTTAATAGGATTTCAATTTAAAGTAACACACTTTAAATTGAAATCCTATTAACAAATCGTTTCACTTACTTTCTATAAATTTATTATCAATTTTGCCTATTTAACTTTAAAAAAACATTAAAACTCTTTTGTGTTAAAAATCAGAACTTGGGAACTTTGGAAGAAGATTTTTTCCGAAAAATCTAACAATAGACATAACAATTATTTTTACTACTTTTTAGTAAATAGTTTTATGTTGTCAAAAAAACTCGATCTGGTTAAAAAAAAAAATTATAAAATTGAAAACTTCCTTTTTGTAGTCGGGTAAAAACGAGGTTATTATAAAACGATCTACGATAAATTTGCGTAGGTCATACGATAATAATATCATAAAACTATATTAAATAATTAACTGAAAAATTCTGTATGAAAATAAGCGTTTTTAACGGCTGTGTTAACCGATACTAGTTAATTTGAAACACAAAAAGTTGTTAAAAAATATATTAATCTATATGTACATAAAAATATGAAATCCGTGCTAAAATGAGGGGTAACGTATATGTCGGTATTGAAAGTTATACTATGAGGTCGTTTAACACTCGCTTTTAAATAGAACAACAGATCACTATTAAATTTCTATGGTATAATAATAACACATCACACCACTGTTCACCCACCGTGACCGCTAGCGTCCTCATCTTGGTGCCGAGGAGGCTGTTGCGACTGCCTCCACTGCGCCCGCGCATTTGTATTTATTATCAAGCAGCCCCTCTCTTGCGGACTGAGGCTTCACCCCTGTGCTAAGGATCGTGACGCTGTTCTCATAAACCGGTCCGGAGATGAAACGACAAGTGTTTAATGACTGGCGTGAGATATTATCGCAGGATTTTTTGTTTATATAACAATCCTTCAGATAGAACGTAGAAATTGAACATGCATCATTTTTGTTTAGTAATAATTACTTCTAAATAACTTGAATGTGGTTTAAAAACGGACTTATAATATATCCGAATGTTAAAAGAATTAAATATATATATTAAATAGTTATACATGTACAGCAAATAATAAAAAAGTGGGATGTGGTTTAGATATTAAATCTTTAAAATTACTCTCCCGGTCCTTTTCTACTTGGTAGTAATTTTATTACCTAACAAATTTGAAATAACAATTTTTTTATACTTGATGTACTAAGCGCTTAGGGTATAGACTCTCAATTATGTGTTTTAGCAACCCAGTTGAGGAATCAGGTCAAGTTCGTATAGAAGAACCATGCTTTGAATACTCATGTAACATATTTCGTTCAATTTATTCATAGTCGAAGGCATTTCGCAATAACCCTTCGTTTGTAGACTTTACTAACGCCGCGAGGGTTGACGCTCTATTTGAATAGCAAAAGAAAAAAAATACTAGAGTCAGATAGATTACTGGTGAAATTAACATTTTGTAATATCCAAGTAAGAGCTTTTTAATTTAACTCATATTTACGCTTTCGAGGTACTCATACCAGAGAAGTAATTATAAAAACGTTTCTATCTGTTTGTTCAGGGTAGCGTTTGAAATGGTTGGTGAAATTTTACTACACCCTCACTGACATATAGTTCATATTATAATTTAGACAACGTTTTATAATAACAAAGTATTTATTTTATTTATTTATTCTATATGTACACTTGGACGTATATATATAAAACAATACTATTTAATAAAAGTAACATAGTGTCACAAAGGCGAGCTTAACCCTAGAAAGAGTTCTCTTACAGCATACCCAAGTAGGAAGAAGAAACTATTTTAATTGTTTGTGTAGGTGTACCGTGTACTAGTAATAGTAACGTATAAGGAACATATATAGCAAGTATACATAGTTGTAAAAATAAAATTTGCAACTAGAGGTGAAGATAATAGTCTTTAACTCTCTTCTTAAAGATAGGTAAGGAGGGACAGGCGCGGATATCATGAGGAAGAACATTCCAGAGTTTCACTGCTTTTACCGTAAAAGAATTACTGTACCGTTTGGAAGAATGCGTTGGTACTTTGAGAAGTAAAGATTTAATAAGAGTAAAGAGTTAAGTATTATATTTATAAACGTACATGGTTTAATAAATTAGTCTACATATTACTTTCAGTGCAATGTTTTTATGTTATTCCTACTGTTGTATCTTACTAGCAGAAAGCGCTGCTGTAAATAATTATATGTACCTTCTAATCGATTTTTATGATAATCTTCATTCATTCACAAAAACATACAATTAAAACAATCGTGGTCATTATCATAGTCATTGAAACTTATTGCCTTCGTCAATATATGCTTTTCTGTAAAATTTAATTATACTTCACGGAAATCCTCGAGTATTCTTGTTTTTTTTATAATAAGTAATATTTATAACTAAATTATTTTACATATTAATTAATTTAAATTTTTTCTAATCTTCATTTTAATATTTGCATAGCACATCTAAATAGGTAAATACGCCTTTCATAGAAGTACCCTTTTCATTATAGTCAAAGGTAGTAAGGTGGTTAGTTACAGTGTTTCGATAGCTTCATTATAATAAACTTAATTATCTATGTATATTACAAAACGGATATTTTGAACGGAATATTTTTCTATTGCCAAACGGTATTTTTCGTAATATGAAAATTTGTACATGTGTTGTATTATAAATAAATTTTCAAAACAAGGTAGACAACAACACTGCCGCAACAATTCATTTAAAATTCCATCCAATGCTTAAAATTTAACATATACTTCGGACAATCCCGATTGTATGTGTGCCAGTATATGTA
The DNA here is from genome assembly GCA_018246255.1 of Pachliopta kotzebuea. Lineage (NCBI taxonomy): Eukaryota > Metazoa > Arthropoda > Insecta > Lepidoptera > Papilionidae > Pachliopta > Pachliopta kotzebuea. The sequence goes on from DWLS01002043.1 coordinate 14,402, forward strand.
AATTTATTCGGCAATTAAATACTCTTCACCAAAACACCAATTATATTGACGCAATGGCAAATGGTTACGTAGATATAACTATTTTATATCAAATCACGTAAAACTATTCCAAAGGTGTGTAATACTGTTTACATCATACTTACACATACTAGTTAACTTAGGTTTACATATTCTTCTTTAAGTGCATACCGATGGTTTGCAGCACGCAGCTTATCACCTTGTCCGACCAAAAGGTTTATACATCCATTCCAATATCCTTATATCATATCCTTCATCTCATCACCACATTCACATTCCATTATATCACCATTGTTGTGGTCGCGATTAAGAGTTCCTGTAATCATAAGTAAAGACAGCAACTTATCTCTTAATTTTTAATAACATAAATAAACTCTTTATTGCTCTCATTATGGTAAAGTGAATTAACTTAAATAAACTTAAAATCTTAAAGGATACTAATATTTAGGAATTGCAAAGCATGCTTATGTGATAGTGGACAAACATAAAGTATAATAGCAGCACCTGGATTCGTATATCCGAAGATTCAGCTAAGTGGTGACCTATGTCAAACACTGGACTGCCGAAGGCTGATGGTAATGATAGACTAATGATGGATTTGATTTAAGTATCCAATATATAGTTGCAAAGAATACCCTTTGAGACTAAGTTCATGATAATTTTAAATATTCTACAGCATATTCTCTATGCCATAGACTATATGACTCTTTTTGTCGGTATATCATCAGTTGTATGCTCAACTACAGAACTCTTAATGATGCCTCTTCCGCTATTTAAGTGTTATGTCGTTGTTGTAATAATATAAAAAAAGATCCGTTAACAGCCCCAAAAAGATTATGTTCTTATGTTCACAAGGCTTTTACTTTGTCGACTCATCGAATTCGTGTAATTGTATCACTTTCAACCATAAATCATGAACATACTCAGCGCTCTGCGAACATTGATGTCAATGTAACTTGCGTGTACTTAAAAGTGTTATATAAGTTACGTCCGCGTTGTGCATAGTTCACACTCGCTTACTTGTACTTGTGCGGCGAATACTTAACAAGCGAGGTATGCTGGAACTTAGCCTATAAATGGCCCGTCACTTACACTCACAGTAGGCGTAATGGTTTTAAATGAGTACTGACATAGTTAATTAGAACTAAACAATTTTCCGGTTCGAAGACCGCAGCAGTACTGCAATTACTGGAATAACAAAATTTAACATCTCATATCCCATCGTTAAGTGTGTTACTTCTTAATGATCCTTACCAGCATGTCATTGTTACGAACAATCGTGTCTACCATTACCAGTTGAAGTTTTTGTTTGTATCGTTATAAAAAAGCTTCTGTGTAATATAATGTATTCATTAACATGCTGTGTCATAGTAAGATTTTTCATGACTCGAAGATTTCTTACTACTAGTTACTACTTCTTACTGTTTGTCAGTCAAGACTCGAATAAATTAAAGTAAGTGTGTAAAATTGTAGTACTTTTTGAAACAACACAATTTTCTATAAGATTATTTTCCATAAATTCTTATTTCTGTTTTATACCATCTATTAAATGATCCATTTCTTAGATTCGCGATTCAGCACTTCATCCAGGAGTCGAGGGTTATAAGACTGATGTGTCCCGTTCACTATAATAAATAAGTAATGTGTAAGTTATATAGTATATAAGTAATAAGCAAGATGTTTTTATATATATGCTTATATTTGCTTCCTATATTCAAACCCTTCTGTTCTCTTTATATATACTACAAACGTTTCTTGCTCTCTTTTATTCAGTTATTTATTTATCTCTCCTGTCCTTCAGGGTTGCTTGGAAGAGATCGCTTATAGCAATAAGGCCTCCCTTTTCACGTTTAGGTTATACGTTTAGTTAATTCACTGTATCATGAGCAGTATAGAGTTCATGTACAATATTCCTTTTACTATTTTGCAAAATTTGGTTAATGTCGTAAGTATGAATTATCACAGAATTCTGTACTAATGTTAATGCTTTATAAAAGGTGTCAAGGTCCGGTATTTCTACTACTTGCTCTATGTAAATTAATATTACATTAACCTCACGGGCTAGGGCTAGTTGTCCATCATCACCGAATATAATCTTGTTTACTCACGTTAATATATTTCGCTTCTCTTGCATAGACTTAATGAAGTTTGTTTTCGTCTGGTCGTAACGATGTAGATTAAGAAACATATAAGGTCAAAAAATGTTTATTAATATTACCGATTGCAAATAAAAATAATTTATTTAAAACAATATCCGAAGAAAAATAACACAATAACACACACGACTGGTGAACACATATTTTGAGTATATATCGCTGATGCTAGTAAAATTACTGGGGTAACGAGACTTAACTCCTTACGTATCAAGACGTCGATCGCTATGCATATACCATCATGTGAACGCCTTGCTCATCATATAAAAAAACCTGTACATCATCACCAGATGATAGCAGACGAAGTGGTCTCGTATTCTGTCCCAGCACACTGGCTGGGAAGGGTAACGGCTCTCTTTGTCATTTCCTTTTTTTATAGTTTATAGCAGTGCAGGGAGGCACCAGTGAGTTCCTTAGGAGCTACCAGATTATTCCGCAATGCATCAAAAGGGTTTTTACTCTGACTTCCCCTCAAGAGCAGAATATCCGACTTTGACCTCCTCCATACATAAAAATATCTACTCAAAACAAACAATAGTAAACAGCGAATAAATAATGATTTACAAACAACTTAACCTTAAGGCTGATACTCTGCAAACATACTGCTGGTGTTTATTTATTTAACGTTGCACATACTATTAATAGTTGTTTAGTATATCAGTATGGGCCACATAATGAGAAATGCAAAATACAAACTGCGAAAGAGTAGTGCAGGCCTCAGAAGAAAATCCTGGCTAAAGGAACCTACGCCAATGGTTTCGAAAGAACACCCGTTCGCTTTTCAGAGCCGCGATATCTAAAGTACAAATTGCCGTAATCATCGCCGACCTTCGGGAGAAGATGGTACCTTGAGAAGAAGAAGTGTATCGATTATCTTCATAAAAGTTGGTTGCTTATCAGCCGATAGACGACCAGCTGGACATAGGCCTCCCCAAAAACAGAGGATTTTAGGCCGTTTCCCACCACGCTGGCAAAATCAGGGATGGTGGTAAGCGAAAACATTGTTTGTTGATTAGCAGGATGCACCACGAGCAGGTAAGGTTGGATTGGGTCCCGTGAGTTGTATCGCACCTTTTAAACCCCAAGGCTAACCAATAAAAATTCATCAACTCCATCTAGTTATGAATTTACGAAAATAGGGAACGTTAATGCCGGTGTGAACCCCTTCTTACAATGGGGAGTAACGTAGCGACGGCGACGTTACTTTGGTAACAACTAAGTCTCCATGGGAACGTAGCGAAGCTATGGAGACGGAGGACTAAGCTGAGTTCACAGTGTTACTATTTATATGGTGAAATATTAATGATTAAAAAAAATTAAATTGCCTTATCGCGTTTAGTACCGTGTTATATTCCAAACTAGATTATAGATAAATTGTAAAAACGATATTTTGCGATCACTTATTTTTAAACAAAAGATTTTTTCATTTTTCGAAGTGATGAGACTACCAAGTTGTTTACCTAATAGATAGCGATGCGATGCGGTTCCATAACACAGCGACGCTGGAAAAATTGATATACTTACCATCACAATGCGCTCGTGGCTTTGAATCATAAGGTGTTAAGTTTCATTACCTCAGTAATTTCAGATATTTTTGAAAACGCTTAAATATTTATTATCTGTACATTTATCCGCTCTATTTTTTTTTTATAAAACTCTTTCAATTTCGTATAGTGGATTGACGATCTGGTGGAGATCGAGAGAAACCCCTGAGTGCAGTGTGGGACCGATTGGAGTGGAGATGTTTAGGGAAGGCGTACAGCCAGTAGTGACAGTTTTTTGACTAATGATAAAAAATAGTCAACGGCCACTCTGATATACCAAAATTCTTATCCAAGATAAACATAACTATTCCCAGACATCTTCCTAGGTGTAACAGCTATCAACTTTTCTCTAACATAAGGCCCGCACAAATTTGGGATTGTATTCTCCGTTTAACAGACTTTTAAGATTGTATAATAAAATGCACAACCTCTCAACAACTCCCGAAGAAGCAACAAACGACAAAGACAACGAGTCGGACCGTCCTCATGAACATCACTTCATAGACATTTTTTCGGATCATTGAGATAGATTCAAAATTAATGTGAAATATATAATCCATACATACCGTGACAGAATTTAATTTAAAAATAATTTCTTTAGACAGTGTTCAATAAATTAGATTTTTCTTTTCTTAACACTCAAAATTTTTTGAAACTATGTAATATTTACTGTGTGTTTAATTATAATTATTATTTGTACTTGTATATTTCTTATGTATCATTGTAATGTCGTCTGTAATTGTATGAATAGCATTTGGACATTGTACTGTACACTTTTGTATCTATAAGTTCAAAATGATGTTATTTAGTTGACGCAACTTAATAAACAAATAAATTTGAATTGAAATTTGTATGGCGATTGACAGTTTCTTTTTTAATATTCGTTCCCCCGCAAAGTTAGACAGGGAATTTTACTGTCTCTTTATTCTTTACTTTATTTTACGTTTCCATTTTTTCTCTAATTTACAATCTACTTTTCACATTCACATTCTCTATTTTCTATTAACACTTTACTCTTCTTACACACATCTACCACATTACCATCGCTATTTTCTTTACATGTTCTGGTTTGCTAAGACTATATTACGAGTACAGGCGAAATACTGTTTAATCAGTTTCTTTTCTCCGATAATATATATATATATATATA
>DWLS01002044.1:0-19265 GCA_018246255.1 Pachliopta kotzebuea
GTTTGCTACAAATGTATAACCGCTTCAAATTCCAGAATTAATCATTCCTTGTATTGTTGCAATCAGCGTTATGAGGTGAAATGTACCAAATAAAATCCTCTCGGTAATCATCCACAAAATTATGTGAACTCGGAGACTCGTTTCGAAACACACTCGCAGCAAGTTTCGTGATCTTATATATCTAGATGAGTTTTCCCGCGATAAAAATTATCATTTAGACGAATGACTTTTTACCTGTTATTTACACTAGATGTTTTCTAACACGGGATTGCTTCTTTTTTGACACATTTTTTTGCGAGAGTGACGGTACTCAAAAGGCTTGAAGATCCCTAATCCACGAGCTAAACTCTTAGCTGCAGGATTGGTTATATATTTGTGTTTTAAACAACGCAAAAATAATAATCATTATGTACGATGTATAACGCATCACTTTAATTAAAGCTACTAAATTAAAAAGTAAGTACATTGATGTCTACTTTTTTATATAAAAACACAAACATGTAAAGCAAAGATTTAATACATTAGTCACTATTTTTATGAACAATATGAAAGTTATCGTATCTTCGTCGAGCTAAAAACACCTTTTACAAATAAAACTTCTATAAATATAGCTCGTGTTTGTGCGTTTGAATATTGCGCGTGCGCTGGCGTTGCGCCAACTAGTAGCGCATGCGCGATAAATACCTTACACGAATTTTTCACTTCTTTCCGATTCCGAATGTAAAACTCACCTCGACAGCAACAGTGATGCCGAATGTATAAAATTTTGTTCATAAGTTAGTGCTTTTTTTTTCAAGTGTAGTGCTGTGATAATGTCACCAAAGTGCACAGTTCCCCCTCTACAAGATATAACATTATCTCTAGTAGGTAGGCAATTGATACACACTCTGTCTCGCGTTACTTCTGAAGAAGATGTCGCTTTACCTTTTGCGATGGTGTCTTCTTACTACGAGAGCATGGGAGCCACGAACGACATATTTCAAGACCTACTTAATTTGATACTAAGCTCGGAGTATTTGGAACCGGCGGTGCGATATCTCACAATGAAACTTCTGCTAAAAGAGAATGTTAAAAGCTTAGTGACAGGTGTTTTTCCTTGTCAATATTACAGGAAAGTCCTTGAACTAATTGCTGAACAGGGACAGCATTTAACTGCTCTCAATTTAAAAGGTGTGTGGGTTAAAGACGAACATCTACCATTGTTCTATGAACTAATAAAGAATCTTACTAATTTAACTACACTCAACATCCCGTACATTGCAAATGATGAAGTGCTCAAGTTCATTGGTGAACATAATAAAGTGCTCAAATTACTGGACGTGTCCGGTGAGACGGACATAACGGAGATCGGTATCGACGCTATGTTGACTGGAAATCCACAACTAACACAAAGTTTAACTGTAGTTAATATAGGACTGTACGGCGAGGAAAATATAGATCATACTGACGCTGCGTTATTGATACGACTGCTGCCTAACCTAACGAATCTGGGTAGCTATTCTTTCGTAGGTAAATCTATTTATTACATTTATAACAATGACTGCCCTCCAGGATTTAAAACTAAACTGCAGTACATGCACGACGTACGGACTAATTTAAGGACAATGAAAACAATAGTCGCGTTATGTCCTATGTTAGAAACAATTTATTTAGAGGAGCCCGAGCAAGGCGTGCTGCAATTCATAAAGGACTTAAGCTATATAAATAAAATAAAACTTAATAAGTTTCAATGTCACGAACTACATCAGCTGTTGGATAAGATAGGTTATAAAATCATCACACTCATGCTTTCTGCGTCTTTGGGTTCTTTTAATTTTACAAGGATTGCTGAAACTTGCACCAACTTGGAAAGTATAGAATTTTATCAGATACAAACGGCGACCCATGAGGAGGAGGTGCCGTTTAATAAATTGGAACATATTGAAATAATACACGGGAACCTTTCAACGCCCTGTTTAAAATATTTAATGACTTCAAGTCCAAGTTTGAAAAAAATAATCATAGGGGACGAAATACTTCTTGATGACAATGACTTATCAAGGTAAGCTTTTGTATTAAAATTTGGATAATGGGAATTAGCTTTTACAAAATATAGTATAGAAACCATACCTTAACTCAGAACAAACAAAATTTTTATTGTTATAAAAGAAACTCTTAAGGTCGTGGTCGAAGTGAATGGTATAAGTAGATGAAGTCATAGGGATCAATGCATTTGTATATAAAACGAGATACGGAGTGAAATTTTTGTATCTATCAATTAATTTATTTGTTTTTTATTATTATAAATATACAAATATAAACAATAAATACCACACTGACTGAGCTCGTAAGTGATCGCCCTGAGTAGTAGAGAAGACATTGAGTTTATTACTGTATTTATTATTAAAAGACCCACCTAAACATTTAATATTTTATCACCAATAGAACACTGTTATACATGTGTAGCCTTGTTTTAATCAAAATAGTTTTTTTTTTAAACCTGTCATATGCTTTTATTAATTTTCAGAATGCTGCGCCGATATAATTTCCCCAATTTAGAAGCGTTGTGGTTTCCGAACGCACCGCGACTGACGCGCGACAGCGTTGAGTTACTGATCGAGAGTTGTCCAAAACTGCGGAGCCTCGGCCAGCTCAGCGGCTGGCGGTTCACACCTGACGACATGATGCTCATGCGAGCCATATACGCGAGCACTAACACAGATATCATCCTGTCCCCCCTCGGTATATTCCAGCAAGGCAGCTAGTCGTTTTAATTTTAAGTACACATCAATGAAATCTATCAATATATCAGGTTGTTTTAATAAATGAGGGTTCAATATTTCTTTGTTCATTTACTAACTATAACATAAAACACATTTTAATTACTGTATAGCAGTGAATCCCAACCTATTTTTTGTTGCGGCACACTTTTAACAATTTTAAAATTTGGCCACACACATAGAAAAAAATAAGCTTAAATATTATTTACTTACAACTTAAAACTTGAAACAACAAACTGTGTAAAATAGTTTATGATAATAATTTGAAATGTTCGACAAAATGATATGTAAAGATAGACAGGTACTACAAAAATAACAGTATAATTATTATTAAGAGATTGTCTAAAATTTGGCGGCACACTTATAGAATTTCGCTGCATACAAAAGTGCCTCGGCACAGTGGTTGAGAATACACAGATTTCTATGTTTATAAAATACGTATGTAACCATTTCTTTATTGGATGAAGCGAACGGGCGAGAAACACGTTCATTAAATAGTAAGTGACGCGCCCACCTATAACAATGTGAGGCTTGTTACTAAGGTAAACATTGTTGCAAATTGTGCACGCTGTCTTGGAACATAAGATATTAAGTCCAGTTACCTCAGTAATTTTATTAGCTACAACTACGTTCATCAAAGAACACAGTAATGTTTGCAGTTCATTATTCGGTATCAAATTTAGGCTGTAGTGGTACATACCTAAATGTACTCCGGCAAAGACCTAACACCACTGCAATTAAGCCAAAGTTAGTATTAGTGTTTTATAATAATTTTTTTCATGTCTACAATTTTTGTTATGAAGGTTTGTTGGTTAAATAAAAAACTATAAAGTAGATAATAAAATACAACCTTGAAATGCATTAGTCATAAATAATATAAAGAAAACACAAATTAAAGTAACATTTATTATTAATAATAGAAAACATTACAAATACGCTTTGGTCACACAATGTAAAAAAAAAACCTTGAATAAGTTATATTTCATTTCAATAAACATGACAAAGAACTTCATTCTTAGCAGATCGTGTCAATGACGAATTTTTTTATACTTAATGAGCTAACACTAGACCTAAACTTCACATGGTGTTAAATGACTATGGGGTTGAGATGGAGCGCAATGATCTCCTGGAATCCTCTGCCTCTCATATGTTAACAGCCGAAAAACAGTAATTGTTTATGGAAGCAGACTCTTAATGTGAGAGCTGAGCACGATGGGATTGAAAATACATATTTGAATAGATGCTCATGAAGGTTCAAATGGAAAAACCTATGTAATTAATGTGGAATTTAAGCCCTAATTACTCATATCCTTGCCATCACTTGGCAGCGTCTTCTACCGGCGGTACGTTCTCCTGATTCTTCCCTTGTTTTGCTTTTTGTTTCATCCGTAGCTTGAACATTTTACATTCATCAGCACACTTTGTCGTTATAATACTTCTACAAGAATAAAATAAAAAATGGGTTACGTCATATTGAGGAATGAAAGAAGTAAATTTACATATCACAACCAACTCAAGGTATGTTCAGTCTCTTTAATAATTTTCTAGGCTATTGCGAGTTACTATCATATACAACCTTCGTGGAGTAACCTTACTATCAGGTGAGATCGTGTTAAGAAGCTAGTACGTTTCATTAAAAAATATTATCGTCTTACTGTTTCAATTTCTTTATGCCTATCCACCGAATATATTAAGTATGTAAGTCCAAAGAACGGCATATAGCTGAAAACATCAGGCCATAAAAATGTTGATAATAACGACTCTTTCATTTCAGTTATTTTAAATGTTTATGAGAGGTGTAAGGGGTTCCACCCAACAACTCAGGACCCAAGATCTCTTCATCCGCTCGCGGTGCACCTTGCTAATTAACAAACGAGGCTCTGGCTCTCCATCAACCCACATTGGGCCAGCGTGGTGAGATATGGTTTAAAACCCCCCAACATTGGAGAAGGCCTATGTCCAGCAGTGGACATTTATCGGATGATGATTTATAAAAATTAAATAAGTATATTTTTTTTCTTTTGAAAGAATTTTATTATAAGAATTTTTAAATTACAATTACTTTAAAAAAATCGTTATTCAAGAAGATCAGGAATGTTAACAGAATTGCATAATTTCATTAAAACTCAGTAAATAAACTGCTCCCTAAAATTGTTGCTTTAATTTAACAATGGTTTGTGCGGCTTACCTCACTAAATTCTCCTTGACCTTGAATCTAGATGTAATTTCTATTATAACGTCAGATACGATTTTTGGATCAAGACACATTTTGGCGGGTTTATTTTGAAATGCTGGTGAACGTTTTCCTGTGAGAGAATGTGTTGCCAGAATCCTAGAAAAGAATATAATTGCAAACATTTTTACACTGGCAACATTATACATGGAGATTTTTATCTTGAAAGCTTTAGCTAAAAATACTTTTGAAGAGCTGTTACTTTCATTAAAATTATGTGGATATATTATTTTTATTCTCCACCTATTTTACTCTAGTGTACTGTTATAGTTTGAAAAGTTTTTCAGTATACAAAGTTTATACCTTCTTGGAAAAGTTGCAAGCAGCAGTGTTCTCGTTGCAATAGTATAAGACCTCCAATTCACTTTTCGGTATTTATCCTTATGTATCAATGTCTTTCCACTACCTATGGGTATCTAAAAATTTTATTTAAATTATTATGTAATATACCTCCTCCATTAATGCTCAATTGTGGTCAAGCAACGTTTGATTTCACAGTGCGATAAGTGACGATCAGGCGTAGATTGGACCATCTAGGTAGGTTCCTAATTCTACTGCCAAATAGTAATGTGCAAACTTTACTGTGTTCGGTTTGAAGGAGGGTGTATGCTGTGAAGTTACTGTGGTAATGAGACTTAACACCTTTCGTTTAAAGTAACGAGCGCAATATGCAGTGTACCATCTTAACCAACGTCACGTTGTAATCTATTCTAAGTTGTATTTCCTCATGACTGAGGGTCGCGGTCATTATGTGTGGTGAACCACACGACGACTTTATAATCGATAAGCGTATCACTTACACTTAGGTGACACCTTACTCGTTCCGTCGCTTCGTCGCATAACAAATTATATTGTATATTGATTACCTGAGCCAGCAATGCTATAATGGCGGATAACTAGACAGACGAATTGGAAAAAACCAACTAAAGTAATATGTGATTCCTGAATCTAACAAGGAGTTTTTTTTGGGCAAACATTTAGCTTCTACGCCCACGGAGACAGTTAACAGTTAGTTTTTTCACGATAAATATTTAAAATAATTTATTAAAATTGATTACCCATTCTTCTTCTTTTTTATTTTGTGTATTAGATGCCCGAACCATAGCCTTATCATATTTATTCGTAATGAGTACGTTGTCGTCTGAACGATCTGATTCCATGTTCTGACTTTTATCGCTTTCTTCGTCTTCGGACATGGCCACGGTTTCGTTGTTAGCAACAGTTGTGTTTAGATCATTTATTTTAACATCACCTGTAAGAATTCCCGTCTGAGACTTGAGATCCATGATCATTTGGAATAGTTTCTTGAAAGTGGCTTTGATTTCTAAAATTTGTTTCATTGTATTACACTTAACAACTGAGTCGTTGGGAGGGGTGTTCTTTCTGGTAGAGTCAGGTAACGATTTCTTTATTGATCTTCTGTTACTAGCCGTTTCAACATATTTGCAACGTGGCTTCTTATCTACAATATTTGTATGACGCGGCTGCAAGACATTCGGTACGATTGCGTTAGGTCTGTGCACAGGTACTGGACCTTTTTTAGCGCTCCTTCTATTGCAATATTGCTTCATCGACTGCGGCGTTTTCGTCTTTTTGTCTTGGACCTATGAATTAAAAGTACTTACACTGTAATGACTAATATTTTTATTAATATAACGAAGCTAAAATATTAATTATTCTGTATAGATCTTTCGTTATTTCTTCGTGATAAAACCGGTGAGTTGTAACAATTTTTTTTTAATATGTCTCCTGATAATCATTTTTTATTATATTAAGAGATCGTCAATATAAATAAATTCAAACTTGGGACAATAGATAAAGTTGCCGCTTCCTGAACTATTTGTATTTAATTATAAATAAAAACATGCTCTTCTGACCAAGTAAAATATTGTAAGCAGTTATTATGGAGAACAATCCCAATTACCTGCGGTCTATACCTGTCTCGTCCTTAAATACCTTAATAGAAAAAACGCCAGTGTTCTGCTAAATTATTATCTAAATCCTATCTTTTTTTATTATTTACTGCGAGCTATCATTAATACATCTTAATTTCTTGTGATATTATGTCATAATGATATGATAAATTTTGCTCGTTCAGAATACGGAACAGGCGTAATCCATATATTATACGAGTATATATATACATATGATTATCGAAAACACCAATGTAATATGTTCATAAAATGAGGATGTTAGCTGGCTGGGTCCAAATTCACCCTTCTAAATCAATATATTTGTTTGAATAAACGAAATCATTCTCTAATTAGTATACATACATATGACTCGGTAAAAGTGAACTGTAAACCATTAGAATAAACTATATTATTCAAGTAACAAACACTTTAATAATATAATATAACTATATACAAGGTCTATTATAATATGATTAAGCAAACTCCTTTCTTTCGTCTTACTTGTGGGAGATGGGGGCTCTCTAATTGCATAAAGACCCTCTCTAAAGGCTTGTGCTGTCTTTGATTTTAAGTTATTTATTAATATTTAGATTTTTTTACCTCAGATTCTTCTGAAGAAACATCCTCATCACTTGGTTCCCAAGACGAGGCACTGGATGAGAAGTCTAAGTTTTCCTGTTGTCCACTCGGTCCACCCACTTCCGGCTTTTGGATTAACTGGTCTTCATTTCCTCCGTTTCGCATATCTGTTAGAAAATTAATACATTGAAATACATGGTGTATATTTTTTGACTTTAGCGTACCTTTGCTTTTAAGTATTAGCAATTTTTTTTTATTAAACGACGTATTTATCTATATATAGCATTGGCCGATCAGCTTCAGATCAAGAATATCGTGTTACAACCTCAGGAATCCTTAGATCACTCCGAACTATTTCTCGCCTGGTCATAGCGGTGGAGCTCAGTAGTCGTGGTGGCCACCAACGGTAAAGCGAAGAGATACCTACCGGCCGGCCCAGGGTGCAAGACCTGCTGGAGGTGGGCACTCCAGGTAAACTCGAGCAGCTCACCTTGTTCAGACTGTTCTCGTTTTTAGTCGGTGCAATTCCGACAGAATTTATCTTTGCTCCCGCGAAGGCAATTGAGGGCATTTACCCTCACGTTAAAAAAAATGTATCACTAGATACACCGCATCATACAAGCCCAAATATACCAAAATTTGTAAACTATTGCGTGAAAAAACGACGAAAATTAAAGCTGATATAGTAGTTTGATGGTCCCCGTAAAAAGTAACAACAACAAGCAATAGAAGGGATAAATAATTTGTTTGTATTTATGATGGTTATGTAGACTAGTAAAAAATCTTAATAAAAAATTGTCTTGTCTTAACAGCTTGTCACTCCTAGTTATTGGAGGGATAGAAACTTCACACATAAAAACTCGTAAAAGAGCAGAATAGTTGTCTTTAGGGAGCGTAGCCGAACAACGGCGCTTCTAAAACGGGGATAAATAAATTTTATCGATGTCTAACTCAATGGTTAGTTAGGTACAATTACAAGAATAAATCATTTTTAACGAAATAACAGATCGTGATGCTTTATCTTTTAAAGTAATATTTCAGGCGTTTCATTATGGATAAAATATAATTTTATTACTATAATCTATAAAAACCCCACATTAGAAATCGTTTGAAACATCCTGTTTGCACTCGACAAAAGTATTCCGTTAGATCTCAGGAAGGAGGCGAGCAAACAAATAATGGAGAAAAGGTTAACTGTAAGTTAAATTCTCTTTATTACATTTACCAGCATATTACCAGCTCCTCAAATTATATATAGCGTTAAAAGACATTTTAACGCTATATAACAGAAACTTGAAAATATTGAATATACCTTACGTTACATGTGCGCAAGTATCGATGGCATTTGTATGCAGCGATTTTTAAGCAGTATTTAATAATTAATAAATTGTAATTAACTTACTAGGTAACTCCTTTTTCTCTTCCCCATCATTATTAACACTTGTGGCCGGCACCTCGACGTTCGACACTTGATGCTCAACTTTCACCATTGACCTGGAGTTCACGACACGACCACTGCTCCACTCCGCAATAAGCCACTTCTCGATTTTTCCTTTCATAGACATATTATAACTATCATATCACACGAACTAGTTCCGACGGAATGAGGCCCTTCCTAAAAGTGCATTACATCGGTCTCAGGTAAAAGTTTCATTACGCACCCTTACTGAGTTATTATTGCATCCCCCGCCCCATCTTCGTCGGAACAATAAGTTTTGCCAACGGCCGGGCCGATAACAAAAACTTGTCTTTTTTGCAAAGCATTTCTAAGTAAGTTTCAAACGGAGATTTATATTATTGTACCCGTCGCCGACTATGCCATGCACCCATAAATGTTTGTAAGACAATAAGAGACGGAACTATAATGAGGTTTTTAATATTAAATTGATTTTTGTCGTTCTTAAATATTGCTATTGTGAAATATAATTATCATGTTCAATTATTAAAGTATACTGTATATTTAAAGTAGACAAAATTAATATTTCATTGACAGTCTTTATTGAAATTGCCGGTGTTTATAATACTTATACTTATGTAATAAGCTTTCTAAAACTAAATTAATGTTGTTGATTGTAACATTGATAAGTGAAGTTCACAGAAAGCCCGGATAACTCACTGTGGTCTCCCTACGCAGCTGCTGAGCACATCCCGAGGAGAGATGTCACCCTCCCCAGCACCCAGTGTGCTACGATAAAATACGATACCACTTCGTACTTGTCTTCCGTTCTCTTAATAGAGATTAAGAGCCCCCAACCTCATTGCCCGCGAACCTGAGAACCCTTTTAGTTGGCTTCTACCGTAGTCCTTTTCTTGATAGCTCGTGATTATAGGGCTAGTGGGATGTGGCGTCTGTTGACACTGATCCTGATACCTTAGTCTTCGATGGTACTGCAGTTCGGTAAGCCGCTCGCGCCCTACCTCCCGCACACGTTTGTGCTCTTGTCTGCGCAATTCAAACGCATCCGGGGACTCAGCCTCACCCTGGCGGTAACGGAGACGGGCAACGAGCAGAGACTACTATCTACATACTATGTGTTGGATGAGTAATTTCGTTATCCACTAAGTATGCAATGTTAGCAGCAGAAAGCCTTTGCAATCTGATCTGTCAATCTTAATAAAGCTTATATTGTTACTATATATATCTTATAAGATAAAACTAAAAATATTTTCTGTCATTATTTTTTCAGGAATGCCAATATGCATTTTTCAAGTTATTAGACAATACGTGGGCTCAATGTGCTGGTAACAGTGACATGGAAACTTGCTGCTTTTTTCCTGGTTTTATTTCCTTCTTAGTGTCTGTTATCCGGACACCCAATTTAGAAAAGCGCTATAGAGAAATTTAAACTTTCAAACAGGAACACTTATTTTATTTTAACGGGAAAATATTTAAAAAGGTATACGAAATTAATAATTTATCTTAATTTTAACTCAAGTGTTAGTTGATGATTAGCCTAAAGATAGATTATAAATTATAAAATAATTGTCATAAACTTTTACTTCGATTAACCTAATTACATATTAGTCAAGGAAGCCAAAACGGTATAAAACATAAATTAGTGTGTAAACATTATGGTTTTTCAGGTTCAAGAACGCCGGGTAAAGTTACTTGAGATTACTAAGTTAGATTAAAATCCAACATATTAAAGCAACAAGCACAATGTGGTTTCCTGTTTCATTTTAACAAGGATCACATTAATATAGGCGAGTATCATTTACCAGTACATTCCTCTGCTTTTATTTTCAGCCAAAAAAAATAATCAAAAACTTCTTATTCTAGGTCTAGAATACTAGTGGTATAATGGTGTAGTAATGTAGATCTAGAACAACTAGGTAGACACCGCCGCAGTTCCTACTTCTTCCGCCAAACAGTAAAATACAAACATTATTGCGTTCCGGTTTAAAGAGTGCTGTATGTTAACGAAATAACTACATTGTACTCGTCGCCTTAAGACGTAAGGTGTTAAATCTCGTTACCCCAGTAATTTTACCTTAAGACGCTGTGTATACCATCTTAATCGCGTCATTATAGGCAAGCATATCCATTACCATCAATGGTGAACGCCATGCTCGTCTCATTGCCTCAACGAATAAAAAAATCAATCTTCAAGCCAATATTTATATAAATCATTTCTGATTTTAATGTAAAAGCTATTTAAAAAAATACAATATTTGTAAAAATTTAACAAGATAAACTTTAAACTTTAATTTTTTTGGTAATTTTTTACCTAGTTTGTGGTTGTGTGGACTAGAAACCTTTGCCTTCTTTGTGGATAAAATATCTTTAGGTTATGTTGTTTCTTAAGTAAATATGAAACAAACATTTATTACATTTAAATAGGTAATTAAATAAAATTAATGTTAGTGTTATGTATGAGTTCTTAAAGAAAAGTCATGGAAGCAACAGTTTTAAAAAGAAAAAGGACCACAATCAGCAAAGGCAAAATCAAAAAGACTATAAAGAATGTTATATGTAGACCAGATCCGGTACATTGGTTAGTTTATTTTGTTGTCTTTAATTTTTAGTATTATTTAACCATAAATATAAAATTTATTTGTAAACTATTATTTTTATGATCTTAAGTATATTGTGTTGAACATAAAAAACGCTTTAGTTGAATTATTGTAAAATTAGTAACACGATTTTTTATCCATAATACATGAAAATTTCATTAACATTTATTAATTTTGTAAAACGAAATATTTTAGGCCTTTAATTTCAGATAAGGAAGGAAAAGAATTAGAATTTATGCTTAATAAATATCATGTTGATATACCAGAATTTAAAAAACCTCATTGGAATGATTTAAAAAGTATACCTAAAAGTGAAAGACCTAAGAGGCCACCTGTCGAGTAAGTTTTTTAAAATGTGTTTTAATAAAACATGTACTTTACTAAATACCATGTTTAGTGACCATTTGATGTATATTATTAATAAACAATTTGGGTAAAAACTATGAAAATAGTTGGTATAACTTGCAGAACTTTTTTAAGAGAAGCTATTAAAGATAAAGAAAATCAAGAACTGGAACAGTACAATGCACAAACCTATAATTATATATTGCGCCAAACAAGTAGAGCTTGTTAGGGTTTTTTTTCTATAATACTTAGGATACTTTGATAGATAGTAGTATATTGTTTAGATCAATTACTGCTTTGATTCTCTTAATATTATAACTATTAAGTTGATATAGTTACTGTAAACAAGTGAAATAATAGTGTTTTCATTTTTAGGAAAGTTGAAGGGCTGGTATTTGGCTTATCACAATGTCGTAATTTAATAGAAAACAATCAGTTATCTGCTTTAATTTTAGAGGGTGAGATCAATCCAAAAGCCATTGTACAACCATTGGTAGAAGTTTGTAACAGTAGTCAAGTACCAGTTTTGTGCTTTACTGGTTTAAGGAAAATAAGTGTAGATAATTTTGGGATAAAAACAAGTTGTTTAGGAATAAAGAAAGACTATTTATCTGACCTTACAAATATGGTGATACAAATATCAAAAAGCCATCTGCCTCAAAACTTCAATAGAGTGTCTATTCAAAATAACACCTCCAAAAACGAATTAAATCAAACTAACTGTGATCTTCAAGACAATGGCAATGAGGAATGCGACAAAGTTGTACCAGTTGTACCATATAGTGCATCAAAAGATCAATATTTGTATAGAACTAACAAAAAAAGAGTTTTTATTCCCACAAGCATTGAGAAACATGAAGTAATCAGTAAACAATTTATCGGACAGGACTTTATTGAATTATCTAATAAAGAAAATGATAAACAGAAAGTTAGTAAAGCATACAAAAAAATGGTAGTAAAAAGAATATCAAACAATCCGAACAGAGTGAAGAAAAAGTGAATTTTTTTGTAAATAAAAGCCAATTGAAAATACGAAAGTTTTATTTTAATAATTATAATGTCAAAAAAGACATGAATATGGACATTTCAAAGAAATGCTTACTTACAATACTATAAAACTTGTTAAAAGATTTATCTATACATATACTAATTTTATAATTTTCTTATCGCATATTCCAAGTACAGAAGATTTGAATTTTATCAAGAACCATGACATAAAGAATAAGACATAAAAATAAAGAATATTTTCAAAGACTTATATGAAATATAGTGGAGGTTGATAAATAACAACTGGCCATAGTTCTTGAGATAATTCTAAGTCTTAGACTAAAAGGCGTTGCTCTGCAGACTAAATCAAAACATGATTTGTCACACAGAGTACAGTGAGTAGATAATATTTATCTTACATTTTCATTTGATGCATTGCATTTAAGGTTTAATAACAGTTCAATTTGTTATAAATCAAACAATAAAATGTATCATCGACATATTTATATTAACAATGACTATATCTATCTGGCCTTGAGGGAGGCCTATACCCCGCAGTGAAAATCTGTAAACAGCTGATGATTATGATACTATACAAAATATCCCTAATAGCAAAGAGCTCACCTGCTTTAGAGAATTTTCTAATAATATCTTTATACCATAACCACTGTCTTCATTATGTAAGGCTATAAAAACACAGGAGCTGGGGCTGGTCCAATAAATTGCCTCAACTCATACTTTGAGGCCTTTTTTATTCAGCTTTTGTGACATTTTTAAGACCTCATTTGACAACTTTGCTCATATTCTTCCTCTCCATAACCACTTTAGTCAACTAAAAAATTCCCTGTTTATTAATAAAAATTCTTATAAGTTATCTGTTAATCTAACATGATTTTATTAACATACACAATATTAACTATTTAGTACACAGTACCAATAATGTATTACATATTTGCATATGTTTATTATTAAAATAAAACTTTTTATAATAAACTTATGCAAATTTTTTACCAAAAACATTTAAATATATTCGCGATGATGTATAAAAATACATAAATATTTTGTATAAGTAGATAACGAAGGTATATATAATAAAGATTTGTTTCAACTTAAAAGTAATAGTTAAAAAATAAAGATTTCTCAATACAACGAGTAAATCTATTTTATTCTATCGCAGAGAATATAGGTATTTACATTAGTTTAAGTTGTAATAGTGTTCAATTAATTGCATATTGGGAATAAAAAGGAATTAAAAGCAGTCTTGGTTAATAAGTGTTCAAAAGTATGAGAAACAGTTAAAAATCTGTCGCTATAATTTGTTCCATACAAAAACTTCCAACATAATATTAATATTTGTGTAAAAAAAATTGTTAAACCTTACATTATTAACCGTTATTTAATTTATAGATAATTACTATTTCATCGGAAAAAGCGTAAGACTTACTTAGTTATAAGTTCCACGAAGGTTCAAATAAATGACCCTGATATTTGTACATTCATAAAAACTATACTTAATTGCGAAATGATTAAATAGAAAAAAACATACACTTCTTAGAAGCACATGATAAAACAAAAAAACGATACATATAACGTAATTGTCGAATTTGTCAGTTAGTATATTAAAAAAGCCGTGCAATAGATGTAGTACAATTATAAATTCTCAGTCCTTTTAATTTGATAGATTGAAACCCGCAATCTCGCCGTAAAGATAAAAAGGTTTTTATTTTTAAAACTTTATATAGCCATGTACCCAAAAGCAGAATAATACTACCTCTACCTGGAGCAACAAAGGCGAAATTAGGATAAAGATTCCAGATAGCAGTGTATCACTAAATTAAACATTGTTGCCAGTCTGCTCTTCTCAACCGATGGTGACTGTTCCGTCACCAGCAGCATTCCAACAGAGTGTTGACGAGTAACATTCGATAGTAAAACATATCGAGACTTTTATCAACCTGGCCACAGCAGGACATATCGTATTGACGTCACGTATAGTACGAAAAGTGTATCATCTCCAGATGATTGTTTACAAAGCAAATCTAAAAGTGCAGCGAACATATGATCTCTATTTCAAGATGAAATAGAGTATAATTCAAGCATTAGACATAGTCTATGATTTAAAGAGGCGAGAGGCGCGTCAACGGCGCCTCGCTTGGTCTGTACCGATCTAGAATGATCGCGCACATAGTCTGCGCGTCGGTTTCATCGGGGTAAGCAGCCATCGCTTCAGCAACTTGCGCCTCGGGGAATATGCCGGCGAGGTGGAAATGCATGCGACTTCGCGCTTCCCAATGTTGTAAAGCACCTTCGGAAGCGCACGGTGTGAACGACATCCCATTACCGATAGAAGCGGCGGCACCCACTGGGGCCGAAGCAACCCTCCCAGCCGCTGTGTGTAACAATCTGGGATCACAAGCAGGGTTTAATGTGAGCTGTCTTGCTAATTTTCTGTGAGGGTTCGTGTGAAGTTCTTGCTGTGGCTGCGAAGGGCCAGGTAAGATTTGAGCGCGGTCAAAGTGGGTGGCCAGTGTCGCATCTGCAAGCCGCGGTGTAGCTGAATGTGCTCGTGCTAACGGACGTTTGTTGTCCGTCGGCCGACCGCTCGGAGGCAAACTGAGTGTGTGTAAATCTCGAGCTTTCAAAGCTTTAGCCGCTCGCTCAGAAAGCTTCTCCGCGACGGGTTTGTGTGGACGACCTGCACGTTCCGGATGATGAAATTTGCATTTGTTCCCATACGTGCATTTACGGCCGTACGGACAAGCGGGAGGGGGGTCGGTTTTTGAAGGAGGCGCTCGAAGAAATGCTTCTAAAGTAGGACCCGACCTACCGAGGGGATCGTCTGGAGGCATAAAGCGGTCATTAACAAATGAGAACATAAGGAGGCGTTCTTCGATGACTTTACGGAATTCGGGGCTTTCAACGGCGAGGTCTCGATAGTTGTCATTGGAGACAACAATACCTTCCGTTTCGGCGGCGAGACGTAATATATATCTGTCGTCGTAACAAATGAGACGTTTGCCGCCGAGAAGTCTGCTTGGTGTGTACACTAACACCCTTTCTCTTTCGAGGCGGTCGAGCGCGTCTCTGTCGGCTACTGGGTTGTCAGGACGGGATGCCTCTTTACGCCATTTAGGCACAAATACAGTTATTTCCTTGTGGCCTCGAGAGCGGAACCAATCCACACATATCTCAATTCCGCGGCAAGAGAATACTTCTTTATTGCCATGGCTGAAAAATAAAATATAAAAGTTAGTAAGTTTAGTTGAAATAGTAAGTATGCTTAAAAATATATTTAACCGAATCATGTGAAATACGTAAATATAAGTACATCTATTTTAGTTTTCTAGGCGATTAAACACTAGCGAACATATTCCCCTCAGTAATGCTCGGTTAATGGGGAAGAACCCTGAGGCACGAATATTCTCGGAAGCCAGAGTCGCAGTCCTTGCTGATCAATCTATATAGTAGGAAGTTTGTCATCGCGTTATATAAGAGACTGTCATTATCAAAATTTAATTACCTCATTGCTACGTTGCTGCCATCGATGACAATGTGCCGGAGAGGCGCGCGGTCGGGGAGCGGGTCCGGCTCAGCGGCCGGCGGCGGGGAGCAGGCGCGAGGCGGCTGTTTGGATGCTAGCTTGATCAGCTCCGCCAGCAACTCGTTCCTCGGCGGATCGGGACCGAGCTTCTGTAGTGCACTTCGTGCCAAGCGCTCCGAATAGCCCAGTTTAACCGCGAAGTCGATCTTCGCCTATTAGATGAATTATATTCAAGTTAAAATACGTCAAAAAAGGATCTGTAGTACATATTCGAAGCCTTAATTTTATGCAGAGACTTTATCTTTATCTACTAGCTGTCAAAAAACCGACATGCCCGCGTTTGTAAACATGTGGCCATTCAACAACCGACTCAGCCCACGTCGTGGATAAACAGTCTTGACTCTCTCCTTGCGAGAGACAGTCCTGATCCCCATGAAGAGCAAGGAAAATTGAGAAAACTGTTTATTATTATTTATTATATCTAAATTGTTACCAATTCATACGTGGTCACTGATGACGTATTCACTTGACATATATGTGCGTCACGTCTGGTATAAACAAGATGATAAGATTCCTCTATTATTGGACAACAGATACATGAGCAAATAGCTCTGACCTACTGCGCATAGAAAATTAACACGTTCCGTAACATTATGTACAAGTCTGGTAATTGTTGCATATTCCATTTTAGGAGTATGAAGCGTCAGATATAATTTAATATATCTTCGCCATCTTCATCTAATTCTAGCAAGAAGACAGGAAAGTTTGGGACAAAACTATAGATATTCTATGTCTATGAATGATATAACAAGGATAAAGATTTAGAATTGGCAGGATGGGACAAAACAATGAGGTCTAAGTAGCCGAGGAAAAAATCCTGTTACTTAAACTACTAATTTAAATATTATGAATATACTATTAAATATTGACGATATACGAAATAACAGGATATGTTATACAGTTAGTGCTAACACAGAACTCATCTTTACTGTTTGCGTTGACCATAAAGAGACGTCGAAATGTATACATGAATTTGTCCCGCGATAACATGAAAGTTTCGCCCGTACTTCGTATCCGGTTGCTACTAATCGACTTTGATAAGCCCAGGGCACTGCACAACTTTCTCCAGAACACGACATTTTCACTCGAAATATACAATATTTAAATTTCTCAATAGTACAAGTAAAATAAGTAAATAGTATTAATTAATACAGGCGCTGCGTTGTTCTTCATATGCTTAGGTATGCAGAGGAATTATATAATATAAATTCTTCATATACTTTTCGCAATCAGACGAATAAACAAACACCATCCAGCAAAGGTGTGGAATAATATACCAGAGTTTTTTATTATTCCTTTTTCCAAAACCTTATGTGATATACAAAGGCGAGCTTAATGCTTAAAGGCATTCTCTACCAGCCAACCTTTGGTGAGGGGAGATGTGGTACGTTGCAGTTAAGAATAGGAAGGAATAAATATCAAAAACACTATACATATATACATAAACAAATTCTGGATGAAACATAATGTGGGTTCTTTCAATAGAAGATTGAATATGGTCTAACTAGATCAATGCGTTTTACCACCGAAGACGACAACACCATCACCACCAGGAGGGATCGTAGTTAAGTTAACCTATATCGATTAAACAAGTTTTTTATGCATACTTTAGTTAAAGATATTTGTGCAATTTTAACATTTTTTTTAACAATTTGAATATGCATAGTTCTACTTAACATTTAGCATCTCTTCTAATACCGTAAAGTGAATCTAGAACGCGGCAATTACTGATGCAGCCTGAATACGAACGATTTAGTAATGAGTTCCATACAAAATAACGTTATCACTGGAACATATTAAATACAGTTCCTATAAAAATTGGATAATCGGTTAAAGAAATCAAATTTTAAACAAAACTTATGAACAGATTATGATTGAGGTTGTTAATTTATTAATATAAAGGAACTAGACTTTAGTTTTATGACAAAAAGGTTCTCCAAAAATGGACCATTCTATAAAAAGTAATTTATATCATCAATATAAAAAAAAATAGAAGTTTTCCGTGAATTAGCTTTATGTTAATTTCTTGATGAAAACATAACTAGAATTTAATAACCTTTTTAATGTTCCTGTAATCAGACAAATCTCGGTACAATGAGTTAATAAAACTGATCTGGTGATCGTGTCTTTATCGACTACCTCATTGATGGATTTGCAGAAACCGGTTGAAACCAGAAACAGCCACGGAACCATGTCATTCGCGTGTCCGATGCGGTCAATTAAAAAAAAATTGCTCCAATCCAACGTGTCGGTTTTATCGATTTAAGTATTTCGGCAATTGATTTAGCATACATTGCGCTCTGTATAATTTTAGCATGTCTACACGTGTATTCTATTGTTTTAGTTCAGTGGTTAAGGTCACAGAAGCTGCTGCTTATTTTCAAGAGTTGTTAAATTTTTTATCTCATAGTAACATAGCGCTGGTTAAGATGATACACAGCCCCACTTTGCGCCCGTCGCCTTCAGATATATGATGAAATCTCGCCTTTAGTCATAAGATGAAGTCTTGAAATTGTAATACTAAGTTCTGCTGCGCCTACTAGACACTTTACCATCTACGAGTTCATTGTTACTTGATACCATGTGAAATTTAGATTAGATATTGACACTAATTTTTTTATTCCTGTAATATAGAAATATGGATTTACTTGGTTAATCGGGGGCGGTGGAGCTAGGGTTACATATTCTGCGAATTCAGCTGCGAGGGTGTCCGAAGGTGTCCGGGAAGCTGCTCTGTGACTAGCATCTTCCTCGCACTCCGAGTCGTAGCTCGAGTCTTCACCGCGCTCGCCCGCCCATCCCAGCGACGATTCCACATACTTCTGCAAAAAAAC
>DWLS01002045.1:0-19258 GCA_018246255.1 Pachliopta kotzebuea
AGCTGCATTCTTGCAGAAAAAAAATTAAATTTCATAAAATTACTGGCACAATATTAGTTAATGATATTATAAAGCAAATGTAGAATATTTATTGTTTGATCAAGAACTCGGTGTCATTGTAAATAACATTATCGTACACATTACCATGATCTTTAGCATTGTGTCTTTTTAACAGAGTTAGTAATGAATGGAACAAACTTTGTAACCTAAGTGAATTATTTTTATTTGAATATAAATTTACCATAAGTGGAATGTGATCTTTAAACCCTTTCCTATATAGGTTTTTTATTGATATCAGTCCTAAATAAGAAGTCTTTATGCTAACAAATATTTTAAACTTCTATTACCTATATGGTTTTATTTTTAAACCATAACTTTGTTAAATATTTCGTTTACGGCTCATTATTAAATAAAATTAAGATTTGTCATCGGCATCTTCACATAGTTTCTAAGTGTAAAAAAAATAATGCAGAGTATCAATTATTATTTTTAATAAATAATGTAAGAGATACCTATAATGTTTATCTTACCTATAAAACTATACTTTATTGCCTAATTTCTATAAGAGTTTAATTAAAAAGGTGATAAGAAAATCGTACATGACCATGTACTCAGTCATCAGTTAGTTGTGCATGATCGTTATATATCGAAGAAAAGTTAAAAATATCAAATATGTTTCTACCGGACATTTTATTACAATTGATGTTGAAATTACCTCAAAGTAAAACCATCTACTAAACAGGCAATGCTTTTGATATTCTTTAAAAGTATAACTATCAATACATAAACATTTATCTTATTTATACGTATTAAGTTGTTCGGAAAGTAGTTTACTACTGGTGGTAAGTCTCTATTGGTATTACCACCGCAGCTTCTTTTGCAGCCGACAATTAATACTGTGCGAACATTACGTGTTATGGTTCGATGGGCGTTGTATGCTAGTGAAATTAATGGGACAACGAGGTTTAATACTTTACCTCTCAAGGCGACGAGCGCAATGTGGTGCTGTGTATACCATCTTTACTAGCGCAACGTTGTTATAGACAAGCGTATCACTAACCATCAGGTGAACATCTAGCTCGTATCGACGAATAAAATAATCGTATATTTTTTTGTGAAATGGAATGAATTTTCAGATAATTAATAAATATTTTATTAAAGTTTGTAGGCATTCTAGTTCAACACTATTCGTCATTTTATTGACAGTAATATGATTCTACATTCGTAAAATTTATGGTATCTGCTGGCAAAACCTGATCCCGATAATTATTGTCCTCTTTATTTGATGTAAAGATTTTATTGTCCAAAAAATTTTACAGTAATTGTATCAAATATGAATCCGAAGGCGTCAGGTCTAGAGAATATGGTAGTAAGCTGTAAAAGCATTTAGCGAGTGAGTGTTTTTCCAACTGATGAAAGTAGACTTCCGAAATTATGGTTATGTTATTTTATTTATTTCAAAACTTTATTAAGAACACCTAAAATAAGGGTACAATAAGCGGACTTAATGCCATTGGGCATTCTCTGCCAATCAACCTAGGACCAAGGACTTAGAGTTATTAGGTAAAAGTAAAAAAAATCGATTTTTTTAAAATCAT
The DNA here is from genome assembly GCA_018246255.1 of Pachliopta kotzebuea. NCBI lineage: Eukaryota > Metazoa > Arthropoda > Insecta > Lepidoptera > Papilionidae > Pachliopta > Pachliopta kotzebuea. Next base: position 1,599 of record DWLS01002045.1, read on the forward strand.
TTCAAACAGCATCAACTTTTTTTGATGAACAGACAGCTAAAATAAAAAAAAATACGGATAGGTAGTTCCAGAAAATAGTTTTCATAAAAGGAAAACAAAATCAATTATCACTGAATACAAAGGCAATTTATATTAATAACATATATAATAATGGCAGGAATCCGTAAAAACCAATAAACTTATAACATGTTTAATGAGACAATTACAACTTGTCAAATTTACACTACGCCATGTACGGCTTTGTGCTCTTAACAAGTGTTGCCACTACATAAATAATGTAAAAAAAGGATAAAATAGATTAAACAGATTTATAAATCACGAATAATATTTTTTTTATTTTCATTTTGATTACAGGAAAGTTACCAAGATAAATTAAATTTTATTTCATTAATTCATTAACATTTTCAAGAACTGTCCAAATATATGATATTGCGAGTTGGTAGCGAACGTCATGTAGATTACATAAGTATATTTATTTTGCTTGTTGCTTTGCTTATGTACTAATCGTCCATGCAAACTGTAATTATTAAGACGTTACAAATATCTAAATCAATTTAGTCGTAGCTACATTATTCATATAGTGAATATATTTATGAAAATAGCATTTGCCCGTGACAAGTATCTGTTTTTTTTCGTTAATTATAGATTTTTATAAAGTGAAACGAAAAATACTTTAAGTTTATTCTGGTAAATTATTTCGTGAACATGCAAGCACTCAGCAATTATTCACCGAGAAATAAAATAAAATAAAAAGTTAAAGTTGTAGTGCAAAGTATTTAAAAACCCATTATTTGCTGTTTGTGTGCTGTATATGGGCATTGTGTCAAATTTTTAACTTGTGTATTATTAAAATAGTAAAAGTTACGTTTATATTTGAGAGGAACAATTGCATTTATGTTAAAATTAAATTTATTAATATTAAGTTAAACATAAGTAATTATAATTATAGTTGTGTTTGTGAAAATATGTAAAGAAATTGAGTTATTTATTACTATTGTTCCAATAACTAAATTTTTTCAATTCACTATATTAATGTACGATCTCTGCTAGTAATAAGCAAATATTGCTTAATTTTGTAATTTGTGCCATATTCCCATGCACATTTGATATGCGATTTGGCGAACACAGTTATTTCATATTAATTTTCTTTAATCTCATACTAAGATTGCTGAGGCAGTAAAGTTTGCGGTCTAATCCGATATAAATTTAATAATTTATCAATATATTTATTTAAAAGTTGTATGCTACAGTGTTAATAAATAGTTTGACTTAGCGCTAATTCATTGCAGGTATAGTCTTATACATAATTTAGGTCTAGTCACGAACATTTTACTTCAAAAAATATGTACTTCTGTATATATTTCGGTAAACTTCTGTTGGAACGAAGTAACAATGTTTTTTTTTATTTTTAACGTTCATTGATTTTAAAAATGTAGAGTGTATTTTCTGATAACAAATACTTGTTAGTTTTTGTATTTATTAAATATATTATTTACATGTAACGAAAAATAAATATAATATTTTTCTACCGATCTGGCAATATAACATCACTTATGTTGGTACTTGCTGACGCTGCTTGTATCTAAGCTTCCGGTGATATCAAAAACCGTCTTTTATGTTTTACTATGTGATATATGTAATTGAAATTATATGTTTGTATTAAATACAATTTTGAATTAATTTGTTTATTTTATAACAAAGTATGGAAAGAAAAGTATCGCGGCTACTATTTATTTGATGTTAAAATCAGGGCTGCCATATCAAGGAGAACAAAACGTAATATCGTACGCAGTCGGTGAATTTATTTACAACTAGTATTTTGCCCGTTTATTGACAAATACAAAAGTAAATCAGGGAATATATTACAAAAACGTCAATAATATTACATATAGTACTTGAATAATGTATTATTAAGTATTTCAATGATGTTATGATAACAATTCTTCTAGACCTATACTTGCGATTGAGGAAAAATATGGTTGTGCGTTTTGTCTGAACAGACAAGTGGTGATGTGTGAACAGTCCGAAAACGAGTATTTGGATGGGGATGTGGTGTGGGTGAAGCTGGGCTCCTGCTGGTGGCCCGGTGAGGTGGTAGGTCCGGAGAAACTACCACCAGATGTCCTGCCATCATTTAGGAAGCCTCCCATAGCAGTTGTCAAATTTTTTCAAGAAGATACTTTGTAAGTGAACACAATAACCTGTAATACAAATTATAATACAATATATTAAAAATTAAAGTCATTATTAGTGGCAGTGTTAAATTCTCTTTTATTATATTAATTAGTAGCAAAAATTTACTCGTCATAATGCTTTTAATTTTGACTGGTTAATGTTTACTAACATCTAGTTTAACGTTTATAAATGGATTTCATATATTTAGTTATAATTTTCAGTGAATATGTGAAGAATGCCAATTCTATTTACAAATACAATTGCAGCCGGAAAAATGAATTTATCAACAAGGGACTATGTAAGTTTGAATATATTTCAGTCCATTAGCCCTACTTATCTTAAAAAGCAAATTAACAATATTCAAATTCAAAAAGTTGTTGCTTAAATATTGAGGCTTTTATTTTACTCTTTGTCTATATCAAATCTCATAATATGAAGCCTGTTGGCATTACACACTTAGTTTGTTAAAAATGTTAAAACTGTTGTTTAATGGCCGAAAACAGTTTTTCCTTAGATTTTGCCCAAAAGTCGTCATAATATCTCATAATAATAAAAAATTGACAAAATCTACGTGTTCTGGTTATATATCACATCAAGAAAAAAATTATTTATATATATTAATTTGTTAAAATTAAACATGATGTAATGTTATTATTTTGATAAAATTTTATAATAAAACTATTGAAGAGTATAAAATCCCTCGTGGTGCCGAAAATTTAGACAATCACTGATTTAAAATCCAGAAGTTATAAGAATGAACTCCAATCTTCTTATCATACAAACAATTGGCTTATTATTATGTTATATGCCAGTTTTCAATTACTCTTGATTTATAGTATAAGTTACTCCGATAACATACTCCTAAGCATTTGTATTATTTTAATACAAGCTATCATTTATGTTTAAATATTTTTTTTAATTTCCAGACATGTATAGAACTAAACATGGGCTTATGGAAAAATTTCCTGAAGATGTTATAAGAGCGGAAACTGCTGTGGGTGGTGATATAACAATCCTAACAAGAGATGAATTTCAAGAAGAAAAAAAAGAAAGCTACGCTGGATTGTTTGGTGATCCAACTAAAAAAACACCAGTGTCAGCTAAACGAGGTATATTAAATTTGCCTATTTTTGTACAATGTGCAACTTTTAATATTTTAATGTAATGAAAAGGTTTGTTGCAAAAGTTGTTGATTTTTCATAGATACTTTTTATTTCTATAATATCAGTACTTTTTGTTCGAAATAAACACATGTTTTTATTTATAGGTAAAAGCGGTAAAGGACGCCCATCAGACATGTCTAAGGAGTTTACAATATCTAAAAAGGTATAATATAAAGTACCAGAACATATTACACCAAATTTATCATATGTTAAAAGATTGTTCACTTGAAAACAATAAATTCAAAATATAGTTACTGTATGTCATAACTGTGCTAATGATATAAAATGTCAACTAGTAGCTATCATTATCAGCTCACAACAGACAATGCTGCATGTAGACTTTCAAATGGTAATGAAGAACATTAATAAAATTAAATAATTTCTTTTCATAAATAATAATGACTAACTAGTCGATTCATTTGTACACATCACTGTTTTTGTTTGTAGGGCCCTAAAAGTAAGGCAATTTCTAGCACACGAGACTTAACATTTTCAACAAACCATTAAACACAATTGAATCTTCAATTATTTTTTGCTTTTCTGGTTGTTTTGTGATATAAAACAAAATTGTCTTGGTGACGTGATTAATTAATCATTATTGATATTAGTTTAACATAATTTTTATTCTTACAGATTAAGGAGAAAGCCAACTATAAAGTTCATATATTAGTCCAAGGATCAAAAACTCCATCAAGCCAATCAACTGATCATGTTTCTACACCATCCACAAGCCGCGCAGGTTCAGAACACCCAGAGGATAAAACAGAAAATGAGATACGGCCGCCAGTAATTGATATAAGTACCCCAACAATGTCTAGTAGTGGTGTATATTCATGTCATGCGTGTCCGTTCACCACAACGCGTCTTAATGTTCTCATCATGCATAACAAAACTCACAGTATAACATTCATACCATACACCCCTTCACCTGTCAAGAAAAAAGTTCCAAAAGTAAAATCAACTCCTGTAAAAACCCCAAAACCACGTAAACCGAAGGATATAAATACTGTTAAAATAGATAAAGATAATAAGCCCACAAAACGATTATCACAAGAAAAACCAGAAGAAGTTGATGTCAAAAAAGCAAAAACTGATGAAGAAATTAAAAGTAGCCTATTGGCTGATTGGGATGATGCAGGTGAAGAATCTAATGATGAAACAACTATGGCCATTACTAGATCTCCGGAAGTTCCTGTAGGTGCTGATTCTCCTGATGTTCCAACACCTGCTGAATTTCCTAGTGCACAGATTCCTGGAGAAATGTTGAGTGAATGTAAAAAGGCTGATGAGTTACAACAGTTAGAGAAGCCAGAATCTTCTAGTGATTCAAAGTATGAGTTTTGTGAAGATGAAGACTGGTCACTTGAAGAAGATGCAGGTAGAAAGATCCCACGTGTAAAAAATCCATCTAAAAGTAGAGAAAACATAAAAAGCTTAAGTGTTGAAGATGATGAAGTAGCTAGAGAGGTTAATGAATTACTCAATAAGACAGCAGTACCAGAATTACCAGCAGTTCCCGATCCTTTAAAAGTTGAGGAAAATTTTCCAGAGCTTTCGATTGCAAAATCGCCAGATAAAAAAAATGACACGACTTCAGAAGACAAATCGCAGGGCTTAAATAAGCCATACGAAAGGAAAGGCGATGGTGGTGATCAACAACAAAAAACAATTTTTAAAACAAAAACATTTTTTCGTAGTCGTCACTCCAGAAGTCAAGATGCCATAGGAAAATATGTAGCAGAACAATTGAATGCAGCAGAAAGAATGGATTTGTCTGAAAATGAAATTAATGGTTCAGAAAACGTATCATCGCCTGAATCGAGAGATTCACCAGTTGAACTTATAAAAGTTGCACGATTGGCTCCGAAAATACAACTTAAAAAGTTAAAGGCTGAGGCGGAGCGACTGCAAAAAGACTGCGGGATATTAGATCTTAAGAATATTGACCCTTCGAAAGGAGAAGATACGCAAATAATACCAGAAAAAGGAACAAAGTTGAACAATGTTGTAGTTGATAAAGAATACACTGATCGTTTACTAACTAGTGTTGTTTATACAAATAAAGAAGTGGAGGATGAGAAAATGAATATTATTGATAGTACTGAAATAAAAAGTGCAGAATTTTCTTCGCCAGTGACGTTCACTTCTATTGAAGACAAAACTGACGGCCAAGGTGAAAATGTGAAAGACCTAATATATGATAAAGAAGATGATATTCAAAAAGATGCCAATGTTGATCAGGAAATGTTGGATGATACAAAAAAGCTAGATGAAAAGCAATTATACTACGAACAGTCGTTACAAACGCGATTAACTAATACTGCAGTGGATGCTTTGTTAAATGTCTCTCGCGAGAACGATAGGGTAACAAGGGTTGTTAGTAACGACCCTCCGGAAGATTTGTTTGATGACGAAAAAGATATCACAACAAACATTCAAAATGGTTATAATGAAAACAAAAATAAAGACATTAAGAAAATGGAGACATCTGTCTACTGCGATATTGAATGTACACGCGAACAAGATGAAACTTCAAATGGTAATGCTATTGAGCAAAACAATGTTATTGACAAAAAAACAGATCTCAAGATTAATAGTGAAAAGGTAGATGAAACAGTAGTAACTAAAGACAAACCGGAACTACAGGCTTTGGTTACCGGTAATGTACCGACAGAATGCGATCTTCAAATAGCAGAAGCTCTTATAAATTTGCCGTCAACAGCTATCCAAAATAAAACTTTTGGTGAACATCAGGTTATAACACCATCTTTAGAAATCAAACCGCTGGTAACTTGCGAAGATAATTTACTGGAAAAAAATGATGAGTCAGTTAAAATTAAAGAATTAATTATCACACAACCTGTGGCAACTTATTCTAATGAAAAAAAAGAAGTTAGTATCCGTTATGAAACTGAACAAGAGAAAAGTGAAAATCTCAATGCTGCACAGTCATTAGTACAAATGTCTGAGTGTATTGATCATAAGTTAAATTTTGTTGAAATAAATTCAGAAAATAAAAGCGTGGTCTCGCAACTTAGCCCGATCCGCGATATAAAAAAACTTGACGATGACTCGAAGCCAAAACTAACTATAGCGGCTAATGAATCTTGTAAAGAACAACCAAGTGTTAAATCAATTTCCCGTGAATCGTCTTCTAGTAAATTATTAAAAATCTTAGAAAAGCCCACTACACCGAGGGTATCGTCTAACAAAACTATTATAAGAAAACAGGTCATCGTTCCTAATAAAGAAAAAATTTTAAACTTTGACGTGGGAAAATCAGTTAAAGGTAAATCGCATTCACCAAAACAAAAAATAATTATCCGGCGAACTTTGCCTAGTAAAAATTTATTAAACAATGTGAATGAAGTATCAAATCTAGATAAAATTATTCTATCACACAGTAATAGCACAATGCAGGATGGCTCACCGGTACAGACTTATACCATTCATACATCTCCAGAAACTTCTGATACTAACGCATTAATGATTCAACAGAAATATAAAAAAGTGAGTAAACCGTTAACAAAAATACAAAAAATAAAACCTCAAACGAAAACTTCACTTGTTGCACCAGCAAAAGAAACAAAGTTGGTGAATGAAACCAAAAATGAAGAGCCTATATTCGATATAAATTCTTTACCGGTAGTTTTGTCTGATGATATTTTAACACCTGAAAATATTGAAAAAATGCCGATAGTAATGTCTGATGGTAACATAATAACAAATTCAACGAACCCTCCAAAACTTGTGAAATCAAAAACTGTAGGGGAAAATGAAAAAACTACTTTAAATCCTATAATAGGTAAATCGGAAATTAAAACCATTGTAATGAGTCCACACAACGAAAGTCCTAAAGTTACGACTCCTAATATTCTTTCCAAATCATCAAAGTTACGCGGTTCTAAACCAATGCTAGTTATAGAAAAGGCAACTGGTAAGAAAAAGTATATAATGACTCAACCTGAAGTCATAAAAGAAGTTAAACAGCCTTCTGCAACTTTACTACAGTCTGTTACTCCAAGTGGGGGTAAAACAGAGAAGTTCATAATTTTACCCACGCCTAGTCCACCGCGGCCTGCGCGAACTCAAAAAATTGTCATAGACCCACAAACGGGTAAAGCTCATGTGTTCGTTGGGAAAGCACCCGAAACTCTGACAATTCCTGAAAATAAGCCTGTTTCGGCTAAATTGTTACAAACTTCGGAGAATATCAGTGCTGGAAATACTGTAATGATTATAACCAATTCCCAGGGAGCTCAGTCTAAGATTATATTAACACCAGAACATGAAAAGATTTTATTCCCTAACAAAACCAACGCGTCCCAATTAAAAACTGTTACTCATAAAATATCTACTAATTCGTTAATACAACAAAAAACAGTTGTTCCAGCTGCCACAACTATTAAAGGGCAGACGAGAATTGTACCGAAACAAAAAAATGCAATTATAACATCTAAAGGACAGCTAATTGTTGGAGGTTTATTGGCATCTACTACGCAAAACATCACAGCTATGCCTGAAATAAGACCAGCGTTGAAGCGCATAGTACCCGCTGACCCCAAAAAAATTGTTCAGACCATCCAAAAAGATCCCCCCGAACCTTTGATATTCTTTCAGCGAAAATCGGGCACTGTGATGCAGTTAACTACAGCACAATTTGAGCATTTACAAAGAACTGGGCAGTTTATATCCAAACCACCTGCTACTGTACAAGAAAATAAAGTGGGCATTCAAAAATGTACTACAACAAGCGCCAGTGAATCTGCCGCTAAACATGTTCCAAAGCAAAGGCTAAGAAAGGGCGCGGTTGATACTCAAACACCTATAAAAAAACCCAAAACGGAGTTAGCCATAGCACCGGCTCCTGCACCCATATCGCCATTACCAGCTTTAACTCCTTTATCTAATCCAATTGCACCGACTTTATTGCCAGTTCACACCACTGCTTCAGTGCCTTCAATGTCTTCATATCCAGATATGGATAATTTTGAAGAGCTTTTGCCTTCAACGGCAATAGCACGGCAGTCGGAACCAGTTATAATACAACCTGAGCAACCTAATGTTCCTTCACAAGCGCCAATTTCTGACGGGCAACTGCTGGCGGTGCCCGGTGAACATTTCGGAGGACTACCAGGATCATTTTATCTCTGCGTAGAAGATAATGGCAATTATACGATAGTAGACAATCGTCCGTTAATGTTAGAAAATAATGAGCTGGTTCCTATGGCCGATCCCCTGCCGAACGTAGCGCCGCAACCGGAGCGGAGGGACATCCTGGAGGCGGCGCTCGCAAACAGCGACGTGTTCCATGCCGAAAGTGCACGCGACGAAGCCCCGGATTTTAGAGATTTAAACGCGAACGTTTCGGTACACTGCCGCGTTTCTGAGACGAGCACAACTCTAAATCAGCCAATAATGACGCCTGTCGAAGTACCCACGAAAGTCGACACCGAGCCCACCGTTCCTTCTAATCTGGAAGATGGGCTCGCTGTGATCGGCGTTACACCACAAACGGTCCCTACGTCACTCGAATTACCAATCACAGTGACCGATCCGCGAATAGCGCCCAAAACAACAGACCCGCTCAGTAACAATAATTACGGCGCCGCTATGTTAGCATCACCAAACACACAAATCTTCGTGTCGCCTACCGGACAATGCGACTCGAGTCTCGCGGGCCCTATATCGATGCCGCTGTTGACCGAGGACGAATCCGTGGGTAAGTCTATGCCCATACTGACGGATGACGTCGCAGACAGGGCCGTCTCTTCAGTGGAGTCCACGAACGGATCACCATCGTCTGTCCGAGAATCGGAGACCGAAGACAGCAGCCAGTGGTCCCAGCGGATTCTCACACCCGGTTCCGACACATCAGAAACGTCGTCCGAGATACCCTTACAACCGGCGCTGAAACTTTCCGTTAATGATCTATCTCATTGTGATTAAAAACACTGTGAAGTGTTGCCACGAATCATATATCAACTACCTATAATTATGTTTCATTGAAAACATTTTCGAGCAGAATAATTTATTTAATGATTTTTCTTATTCATTTTTAAAAATAAGAAATGTGCAATAGACATAGTATCAAGGTTTTTCGTTTAAAGCTCATTTCTTCTTAATAATGATAATGTTGAACTGTGTAGCGTTGTGAACGCTAATATACACTTTGTAAAGTGACGTTAATATACACTATGTAAAATGACGCTAATATACACCGTGTAAAATTACATTAATATACATTGCGTAAATAAAAGCTACGCAATACATTTACATTAAAGTCTTTTATGTAGCGAATATACGGCGTAGAGAATAGTGATAAGGAAATTATAACTGTAAATTTATATTGTATTATTGTCGGATCGGACGTGTAATATAAAAAGTGTAATGTAATATTTTTTTATGAAGTTTAGAGCAAACTTTGGAATTTTAGGGTCTCTGTCTCCGTGTACAAGTACAGGTACATTTATTGCGCAACGCACCGGCATTTTATTTCTTTGTTCATTTACAGTTACTAACTTTTATTTGTCTTGAGAAATTGTGAAATAAGCTGAATGTAATATTATATCGTTTACATATTGTAGTTTTAATGTAAGTACAATGTTGTTGAAGTAATACGTCAGAGGCACATCTTGAGGATTGAGTTTTGAATGAACTGTCCCCGTCGACATGTTAGGTCTGATTAAAGGAGTCGTTTAGTATTTAACTTTCTGTGTAGTTTAAAGTTTTAATAAAGAAACTTTATTCAATGTTATATTTTATTTAACTTTTACACTTACATATCTAAATGAATTGAGGCTTTTATCATGCAACGTTACAATTTGTTAATAGGACATTAAACTGTATGAAAGAAAACGCCATATTTCATATTCAACGGTAACAATGTTTTTTTTTTTACAAGGATATCACTAAATATGATACTAAACTACACTACATTACTACAAACTACGTAAGGATTAATTATAAATTCGTAATATGTTAAAGGCTGCACGTATCACGCAACCCGTAGTAAGTTATAACATATCAACACTCCGTACCTTGTTTCATAGCAATTACAGAAAGTTCACTAATAAAATATTTTAAGGCAGTTTACATTTCCTCAATGATATACAAAATTGGTTTAATGATAGTGATACTTATGACGATTATCACAGGACTAGCTCCTATAGACGTTTAAATATTTAGGCCGATTAAAAATTCGTGATTGTTGAATGTGTGAAATACACGTCCAGAAATTTAAAGAAATCAAATTCGTTTCTATACTTGTTTCAAAATAATTAGTTTTTACGAAGTGAGTAAAATCGGCGAAAATATATGGAACCGTCTACTGTAGAGCTTGTCGGGTGGTGTTGGGCAGGAAGAGGCACATTAAGCCGCCGCTGGCGAGCAGCACGGCCACAATGAAGGTCGGCGCCGGGCAGTAAGTGTCAAGCAGCGCTGCGATTACCACGTTACCGATGATTCCTCCGAGTCGCGCAGCCACCATCGACACGGCCACACCCGTAGCCCTATATGAACATATATTTTTTTTAGGTTATTCTAACATATCTATTTCTTAAAAATTAAAATCGTTAATATGCTGGATCTTTTGTCGACAACTAGACTATCCACGTTATGGCGGTGTTTCCTCACGAGATACACAGTCATGATACACTGGTGCTGGTGATTCCCTAAGACCTGTACTGCGAAAATCTATATGCCCTTTGGTGATTTAGTGTCAAGGTGTAATAATATCTGATAACTGCGCATTAACTTTATATCACGGCGGCAAGTATTATAAATACAAAATAATGATTTATTCGTGTACCAAATTTAACTAAAACTTTCAACATTTAATCTGTAATAAAGCTTCGTGTTCGGATATGATTTACTTTTTGGATTGTTATTAATGTTCAAATGAATTACCAACTCACCGTAAATTGGTGGGGAATACTTCAGTGATAAGACAATCGAGAGACGCGTTACCGCAGGATATCACGGAACTGAAGATAGCGCTCACGATCAGGTTGTTGGTTTTGTTGTATACAAAGTACATCGCGGCGGAACACAGACCCGCAGAGAACGTTGCAAACACTGTAAACAAAGAAACGTCATTAGGTACAATTAGTAATATAATTGTAAAATGAGGCTGTGGTTATGCCGGAGCTGGGATAATATGCGAAAATTATTTCCTTAATTCACAACCCAAGGTAGGAAAACGTATAAATGTGGTGGATTTTGAAAAAATTAGGTTTTTTTTACTTATCCAAAATAAGACGATGACCACGTGCGTAACAATAAATATGTTTCTGCTGCGTCTTGACTACCAAACGATTATTTTTTAGGTTTATATCCACGCGATTACCAAACGGCTTAGCTCATTTTATATAATTTTTGTTTAAATAAAACAAATTTTTAAGTTTTCTAGATTACGTATACTTCTAGAAGAAGCGCTGGTTTGATCCTACAGCTCCTGTTTTCGATGTAACATCATGAGAGACATGTCCCTTGGGTGGCGCGGAGGATAAATTATTTTGGCTTTATTATATTAATGGAATGCTTAATAAAAGAACCTACCCAAGAAGAACTTTCTGCCGAGCCGGTCCATGCCGATGACGGCGAATATGTTGGACGGTATGGCGGCGGCGACGGTGATCAGGGACTCCATGAACACGTCGGAGTGTATGTGGGGGTCGCAGAGCGCGTCTGCGGAGTGCGTGCCGCGCTGCGTCACGTAGCTGGTCACCTGGCAGATGTCGGCGGGCGCATCGTCGTTGGCGCGGGACCACTCGTCGAAGCGGTTGAACATTTCGGGGAACCACATCATCAGGCCGTAGTAACTGGAAAAAGTTTTTCAAAAGAAAAAATTATTATTACTTTTCTACAGTTTTGTATTGTATATATTTTTATATTCACAAATATTTATTAATCTAATTAAATCGACCGTTTAGGAAGGTACCATCGCAGCGCTATTTTTGCCAAAGTTGTGTAAAAACAATACTGTCTTTCCCTTTGAAGGGAATTGTAGGTAGTTAAATTATTGGGGTAACAGGGTTTAAAATTTCGTGTTGCGAGGTTACGATAGTAGATAAAAGTATTGCTCGTGTCGTCATAATATATAGATAATAAAATACTCACCCTATATGGAACGTGAAGTTGATGGTGATGGATATCGTTGTGAACTTAAGTATCGGTGGCACAAAAAGTTGCTTGCTGTGCTCTACGATATCGCTCAACATTCTTCTCACTTTTGATTTTGGCACCTGCTCTTCCAGTTGCTTCTCCGGTTTCGCATGAAGGGGCTCGTCTACTAAGAGTTGCTTCACCGGGTATTCCTCTTTACTTCGACCAGTGTTCATTAGGTATATCCCTTTGAAAACTTCTAATGCTGCTTCGTGACGGCCGGTTGTAATTAAAAACTTTGGTGATTCCGGCAATAAAAATAATAACGCTGCTACCAAGAATGACGGCAGTGACATCACTAGCAAGAAAATACGCCATGAGTTGTAGACGAAACCGCCCGTTGTACCTCCGATTTCTGGGAAAGAAATTAAAACAAGTTATTATTTTCTTAATAGAACGTCCGGTTTTGGACCTGATGAAAAGTGATGCGTGTGAAAAGTGATGATTTTATACACATAATGATTTATTTATATGATATAATGCGTATAGACTTAATATAAAACGGCATTCTTCTCTGGTTTACTTTTGGCTTGTGCCAAGACATCTGTGGGTGTAAAAATACATAAAAACTATATGTATAAAATGTATATAATATAATCAAACTGTCTAACCACTGGGTATAATGATCCACGCCAAACCCGCCACGAACAGATTACCAAGTGTCCAGAATGCAGCCATGAAACTTAACATAGCACCACGTTTTTTCTTAGGCTGGAACTCCGCAAAGTACGACCAGATGACCGGTCCCGATCCACCCAATCTAAAATAGAAAATCAAACATATAATTTTAAAAAGGTATACATTGTTTAAATGTATGTTAAATAAACTGAGGTATTATTTATTCTTGTTATAAAAGTGTTTCTACTACAAGTTCCTTGTCTACAATTTTTTTTTATTCAAAGTGGCGACGTGTCTAGTAAGGCGTTCATTTGACAGTAAGTGATATTTTAACCCGTAATATCGTGATGGTGATTAGGATAATACACACATCACACTGCGCTCGTCGTCTTGAGGCATAGTGTTAAGTCTTATTACCTAAGTAATTTGACTAGCTTATAGCGCTTTCAACAGGAACATAGTTATATTTGCACACTGTTGTGGAAAGCTGGAAGCCTACCAAGCCGGTCTCCGGCCATCATTATAGAGACATACCAGTATAAATTTAGTGAAAGCTCTACTTACGCGGCTCCGTTAATAAATCGGAAGAGCATAAAGAGTTCGTAGTTCTGGCTGAACGAAGAGGCGACGATGGCGAGCCCATTGACTACAGAGATAGCAATGAGCACCCGCTTGCGGCCCAAGGAGTCCGCCACAGAACCCCACGCGTAAGCGCCCACCATCATGCCGATGAAGATTATGCTGTTTAGCCATCCCTAGAAAATAAACGGTATCTTAGTACCACAGTTCAAGCAAACTTTTCTGGGGATATTATTATATATCTCTTACAACGATTACCTTTAAAATTTTCCTAACCACAAAATACGTGCATACTAAGAATTCGAATTAAAAAAAACTAAAACTTTTACTTGGTTTAGTTTAATTTTAGGTATTCAAACTAATTTCGTATATATTTGACTAGTAGACGACCGCTCGACCTTATCCCATTTATTTTTCTTGCTATAGGCCCTTCTAAACGCAACACGGTTAAGTTGCTGAAAATACTAATATAAAAGATGAAGAAACAAAATCTTTTCTCTACTTCTCTGTATTTTTTCAAACTGGCTACATAAGTGAGACATTGAAAGTTCTTTTAAGTAAATAAACCTTTAGTACATTCTTACTATTTGTTGTAGTTAATGTATATGATTTGTAATATATAAGTGCAATTGATGGCGTATGCGTGTTAATATAGGCTTTTTAAAAGTAAATTAATGTCCTTAATAATTAAACTGCGAAATTTTATTTCAACAAAATGACTATTAAAAGAGGTGTGTCATATTAAATGCGTATTACTTATGTGACAAATCTAACATAAACAAACTCCAATATTATAGGCATAATTCACACTTCTGTCCCATGGTCTTCTTAGAATAAATAACCGAGCATATTTTAAGAAACAAGGTTGTGTATCTGTTGATGACATTAATAAACAAAATTCGTATTTGTGTTGTGTCGATAAAATAATAAGCTTTCTTGCAATACTAAAGCTACTGTAGCTACTGTAGCTTAGCTGGAATTTCGTTGTTATATAATGATGTTCTGTTCATTTTATTAGCATAAATAATTTATACTTAATTATTATGAATCATTTCCCATTGAATAATCTTTTATATGTATAAATATACTTTTTGTAGATGAAAATAACTAAACAAATTTCGCAAATTATATGTTATAAGTTAGAGATAGTCACATACCTCAACATTTGTATTACAGTTCTAAAAAGATAATATTTACCTGAACTCTCTCGTTTATTGAAATTGGGATTAATGAGCATTATTGAACCTAAGAAAACCTCTTTCATATATTAAGAATGTGTAAGTAATTTCTATATGATACTCAGTAATTCTGCAAACCGGGATTACTTGAAAAAAATCCAGTCTACATAGTTTATTCTTAAAACTAAAACAACTAGGTTGATTAAAATCTAAAATGTTAATTATTACAGGTAATTTAGAAATATTTATTTGAACAATTAATCCTTAAAAAAATTAACAAGTTTCAAATGTTAAATTTAATGTGGTCGATACATTTGTATTATTTGTAAAATGTAGCTACATTTTTCAATAACAACCGCTGCTTTGCGATTCTAAATATTTTCATTAATTGCAAATCGAAATGTATTGAGATATTAAATAGAACGTATTTTGTCCAAATAAGTAATAGAAAAGTTCGATTACTAATGATATATTACAAATAACAAATGGGTTCAGAAAAGCAATAAGTTTTTATTAAAGAAGTAGTTGGAAGCATGTGTATTAATTTAAAACGGTGTCACAAAAACGACACATGAATGTTTTGACGACCCTATTTACATTGAGCACACTTAGCGCGTACCTGCGAAGTAGTCACGTGTGTGCACTTTTAAATTATTGAGTCAAATGCTTAATATTTGGTAAATGTATATTTCAAAACTTAAAAGCTTTACTTGCTTACATTAAACTATTAAATTTTAATAAACGCGATAATGCGAGATGTGTGATAAATTCTAAAGGAGTCTTCCAACGCTATGAGAAAATATGCACCTTTTTAATAAGGTATAAACGAACTAGGGACTTTTGTATGACTGTTGACTTTTGTATAAATAAATAAAAATAGAATGGTTCAGAATGCGCGTCAAATATAACCAATGGGTTAATTACGTAAGATAGCATGACCTTTGAAGACATTGTAGTTCATACTTACTTTAGTGTGCGTGGTTAGGTTTAGGTCGCACTGTGCTGAAGGAAGGATAAATGACATCGAGATGACGTCCATCTCCTCGGAAGTACTGACAAGGCCGCATACTGCCAGTAGCAGATAATGGAAGCGTCCATAGCCTATGAAACAAAATAACTTAAGGTAACCTATCGTCCTGTTTTTAAGATTACCATTCTTACCGATATGTTATTTTTAACTTAGGTTTATTTGTAAAGATGAAAACAAACACTTTTTATGAAAATATGAATTTGGGCATGTGGATCGTAGATGAGTATAACATTCAATGGGGTCCCCGTTGTTTGTTGTTTTGTTTGCAAATCGTAAACAAGAGTACGGAGGGTGTTCTCGGAAGATGTGGCGTGTTTACTCTTCGCAACCGAACCCGCGGAATGCAAGGCAAGCGCTCTTCATTCATAAAACTTCACACGCCGATTGTTCAGTAGAATATTATTTAGAACGTATCCACGTGTAACTTTCAATCCCTATACTAGTGCACTTTATAACAACTTCACAGTATCAGGGGAATTTACATTTAGGTAATCATTTTAAATATTGTGGCAAGTTGTTGAAAATTTATGAAAAAATCGTGCAAATAATATTTGTAGTAAAAAGACTCAAATTTATTTAGATAAGTAAAAACGATAAGCTCAATTGAAACCAAAAGTATTATTCTAAATTATTAGAAACATGGTAAAAAAAGAGTAGGCAATTTTTTTTTAATTTTCTATTATATCAATGCTGGAAGCTGGGCAAGCTAACCTAAATTTATAAAAAATTTAAGGAAAGTCCAAATGTGAAATACAGAAACTAGAAAAACCCACTATCTACACAATTTAACACTACAAACTTTTAGTTAAGCTCGCCAGTACAACTTTATTTCCATATAAATATTACTTTTCGTTACGTTAAATTAATTTACAAATCTTATCTTCTTTCAGCGTAAAAATTTATAGAAACTGATCCAAAAAAGAATTTTTCATTTATCGCAAAGCTTTCTCCTTAGTTAATTACATCACAATTCTTTTAGTGTTTGTTAAAAAATAATTTACTACCTTGTGTCAGTGCACTGTGTGCATGCATATTTGTATATATATATGAGTAACATGTATCACGTATGCATATAATTCATAACTTCTGAGAACGGACGTAGGACGTCATATGTGGAAATTGTATAAGACACGGTGATATCTCAAAAAACAAAAGTTTTACTTTAATATGTGATTGTTGCTCTCTATTATCTCGTTATAAATTATATTAAATAAGTTTTTGTA
This sequence comes from Pachliopta kotzebuea, assembly GCA_018246255.1. Lineage (NCBI taxonomy): Eukaryota > Metazoa > Arthropoda > Insecta > Lepidoptera > Papilionidae > Pachliopta > Pachliopta kotzebuea. The sequence continues at coordinate 18,730 of DWLS01002045.1, forward strand.
GCTACTACATAATTTGATCATTATACCCTTGGATTGATTCCTAGCAGCTGTAAATATAAATCAGGTATATATCACAAAACGGTATTATATATACATACCAGTTAGTTCTATAGCCCGTTCGAAGTCAGCTTTCTCTGAGTTCTGGACTTTCTCTGGGTCACACTTGGCTGAAGTCTTCAGCGAAGGAACAATATCTGTACAAAGTAAATAATTAGCATAGTATCAGCGGAACCGTTCATTGCACATTTTAGATTGTTTTGGAATATCTTAATGACTAAATACTATTGTATTAATGAAATAATAATACTAATAACCTCGTATATCGTAATAATACGATATACGATTACGTACGAGTACGTATATACATTATAAGGATATAGAGATGAGAATGGACAAGAATATAAGTAAGGAAAATCTAAGCGAAATAATAATGTCGCATAATAGAGAAGTAGTTTTAAAATTTATGGAAAAGATTACACAGGATGCTGTTACAAGAAACAAAAATAATTAGCAGGTATCATAATTATCG
>DWLS01002046.1:0-19253 GCA_018246255.1 Pachliopta kotzebuea
GCAAGAGGAGGCGTTGGTACCGCCTCCTGCGCACCCCGACTCGCCGCCTGCGGAGGGAGGAAGCCCCTGGGCTATCCCCCCTAACAATACATCACTGGCTGTAGGTCAAAATAACTGAAAACCCCTTGGTAGATACCACCACAGTTCCTATTGCATCCTACAAACATTAATGTGTTATACAATAATATCCCGTTACGCACGGTTTCACTATAACGCGATATTCAAATTTCGACTTACAGAATAATCTTATCTACGATGAGGAAGAACAAGTAGAAGAAAGTTATCTTCAGGGGAAATACAAACCTCACTTTCAAAAATTTATTCAGTGTTGGACATATTACAGAGTATAGACAATAATGATAACCACGTGTCAAACAAAAGCGGTGTTGGGTGTTATGAACGTAATTTACAAAAACGTAAACAAAACGCTGCCCAAAAGACAATAGGTGAATGATGATGATGATTTGATTATAAACCTCGACATACGCGATTTCTTTTGGGACGTATCCCTCGCGTAAAGCGGGGTATTACTGTAATTAACAGCCGCCTATAATACTTCAAGATACACAGCTTATCATATCGATATAACCTCACCGATGCACTATTTCTCTACTAACTGATCAGAAATTTAATCGATTGCCCCAATTTATTGGCTCAGATAAAATTCTATGTTCCTCGCCTTCCACTAAATAAAATCACACCTCCCTGTCCTTCCTTCCGTAGAACGGTTTTAGGTACAAATTCACCTGTACCGAGATCTGTGCAAGATCCTAAACAGTTGCAGTGATGCGGTGGACCTACATTTTGAGATAGTTGGCAAATTTTGTTAATATTTTCATCACAGTAATTTAAAATACAAGAATCCCGCACTTGCAATGGTAATGTGAACGATGTTCTATTAATGTTAATTAAGTGTATCATATTTATTTATTTGTCGTTGTGTGCATGTGGAACTAGCCTGTAAGAGATTGTTACGCTCATATAATTGTATATAGCCAGTGTATGTATGTTATAGATTTAATTTAAGCGTAAACAATTGCTGGTTAGTCAAAATAAATAAACTATAATTAGTGACATTACTGGGGTGAGGTGGGGGTTCGTTTTCAATAAGGACAACTAAGGAATGGAACAACTTTCCGGCGTCAGTGTTTCCGTCCAATTACAATGAGGGCGTCTTCAAAAAAATTTTAATAGGCATTTACTGGGTCAATGCGCTTTACCATCATAGAACACATCATCACTTAACACCAGGTAGGAACGTGGGGAAAAAAGACTAAACAGATATGTCCATGGCAGTAAGCATAACACAGGTGTATCACTTATCATCGGGTGAACGTCTTGTATAAAAAACGATTCACACATTTCTAAGAACCAATACATATTTTATCGTCTCGCAAAACATTTTAATCGCTAAAAAAGTAAAAACAATTAGTAATAAAGTGAATGGGGGAACTATAAAATATCTTTTTAATCTATGTCATTTATTTGAAATAATAAATATTGGATATATATCATTTACTCTTACTATCACAGATTACTTAACAATAAGAACTGATCCAATAATTCAGGAGAATTTCGTCCTGTGGCGTGACTCCTAATATTTGTTTCAATTTGACCACTGCATCTGATTTCCTTCCCGAAGACGTTATTGCTGATTTCACTGTGTTTGCAATCCTGTTGTAAAAATAATAAAGTCTTAATTAACCGAAAGTATTCATTTATTAATTTGTTATGCGACGACGACACGAACAAGGCGTTCATATGATGGTAACTGATACGCTTATCCATAATAACGTGAAGCTGGTTAAGATTACCAATCTTATTCAACGTATACCTACGCTGAAGTACTCGCGGCCATGAGACAAGGTATTAAGTCTCGTTACCCCAGTAATTTCAAAAGCATACAGCACCCTACAAACTGGAACATAGTAATGTTTGTCAGCCGCAATAAGAGCTGACGTTTTACTACCTAGACGGGCTCTAGTAAGAGAAACTTACCAGCAGTTTTTTTATATAAGAACATATCTTCGGAAAAAGATATCTTTGGTGCTTGACCTCAGCCTTGAGATCACGCGATCTCCGTTCGAAACATAATAGCGGGAGTTCAAGAAACTTACCCCAACCACTCCAACAACAGAGATTTGACGTGTTGGTATAGTACAGTTTCATTGAACATTTGATTTGACATAGCGCTTTCTATTTTATTCATTAATGATGGACCTACAACAAACGCTACTATTATAGTTGATACATTAATAAGAATATACAACGAAAATAATTTTATTCTAAATAGAAAATAAGTAATGTTCAAATAATACATACATCACTATACATGGACTGGTGAACTGATTCGAAAAGTAATCCAATATTTTTTTTTTGATACGAAATGTTTGAAACATACAAATAATACATCATAAAAATAATTTCTGATATAGTTTATGATTGATTTATTAAAATATTTCAATTCTAAGAATTATGTGTATTTTTTTCTTCAATATGTTATGTATTCAATTATTTACACATTTCTGTACTTGTTATTATTTTTAAGCATTTTGTTACCTTGTATTAATATATAATATTCTTTAACTTATTTAATAATGCAGTGTCTATAATAAATATATATATCTATACATGTAACTTTATGTTTCTACATGACCGTTATGTATTATTTTTTATTATTAAAAAAAATACATTTATGTATATAAAAAAAATTACTTAAACGTCATCGGTGATTATTAAAACTTATTACTTCTTTATCGAGGATAAAGTTTCCAGGAAAATAAAAAATATTCACTTTGTTCATTAGCGACCGCAATGGCGCTAAGGGACAGAAAATACAATTTCCATTATGAGTTCACCTCTGACCTACACGGGATTAACGAACCATTTGTCTTAGAATATAATAAAAACATGTCATGGTATTTGAAAATAAATTAATTGTTATTGCTTACATTTCGCAGGCAATGCGCCTGACCATTTGCACACAAAATTACTATTTCCCGTTTCTTCTAATATGCAACCGCTGTATGTGTGGGCGTTGTTGACACCCCCGCTTTTTATTTTTAAATGTGAAACACCATTAGAAACGGGGCAAAAGCATAATAAACCCTTTATAATGTTGTCAGCATTATTATTATTTGATATCACTAAAATCTGGAAACATAAAAAGCTTTTACAATTTTTTTTTTGCACGAGGCGACAGTAAAGCCGTTAATTTGTAGGTAAGTGATACGCTTGCCTATAAAAATGAGGCGCTAGTTAAGATGATATACACAGCACAACATTGTGCTCGACGCAACGGCGGATCCAGAGGGGGATCATTTTTATTTATTCTTTATATACACTTACACGTATATATATAAAACAAAACTATTTAATAAAAGTAACATAGTGTCATAAAGGCTAGCTTAACCCTAAAAAGAATTCTCTTACAGCATACCCAAGTAAGAAGGATATACTATTTTAATTATTTGTGTAGGTGTATCGTGTACTAGTAACGTATGAAAACATATATAGCAAGTATACATAGTGTTAACTCTTCTTAACCTGTTAACCGGATAAGACGTATAAATGCGTCAGGCGTAAACAATATCGATTACGGGTAGGACATATGAATACGTCCTCAAAAATTAATGTGCGCCCTGGAACGGAAAGGACGCATATTTTCGATCAACTATGATATTACGTCATCCATGCATGTCTCGACATGAATTGATTAATAAATTGTTCTGATTCTATACGCATAGAATCAGAACAATTTCTCTATTGTGAACCACTCACAGACTCAACAGAGCAAATGAAAAGTGATACAGGAAAATCTAAATCCCGGAAATGACGAGTGTGTTACAAAAAAGGTGCTAGAAAATAATCTACTTACTGGTGTCCGAATTGTAGTGTAGCATTATGCATTAATAATTGTTTTAAAATATATCACACAGAATACGAGTTTTGAATTTTTATATGTACCTATTGTGTAACTCTATTTTGTTTACTTGCTTTTAATTGTTTCGTGATTCCTTTTGTACTTCAAAATTATTAATAAACGATATACATTTCATAGTTTATTATTCATTTTATGAACAAATTAAAATATAGAAAAAGTGACGTATTGACATGTTCTAGCGAAACAATACGCGCCCGGTACATGTTGCATAATTTGAACGAGAACTCCCCGGTTAACAGGTTAAAGATAGGTAAGGAGGGAGAGGACGGATATCATGAGGATCATGACCCCTGTGAGCTGGTTTTAGGACTTAGGTGTACCACTAATTGAACATAATGATTTTATTTATATATACTTTGTCACCATACAGATTTTATGTAACTACATACCTTCAATATTTAATTAATTTAATATAATGTAATAACTTTGTATGATGGCAAACGTTTGGGAAAGAACGCATCGAAAATTTGAATTTTACCGCGCCACACTTGCGCGCGCTTGTCGTGTATGTAATATGTACAAATTAAAATGTGATAAGTTTTTCAAGTATACAATAAAGAATAAATATTTTTGAATTACGTACATTAATATAATATTTACTTTTTACTTGTATCTATTGTTATAAAAATTAAAATATATCCCCCCCGGCGCGCAAGCTGGATCCGCCCTTGGCTCAACGCTTGAGAGATATGTTAAGTCTCGTTACCCCTAAAAATTACACAAGTTTACAACTTCCTTCAAACTGGGATACAGTAATGTTTTCACAGTACTGTTTGTTGGTTACAACTGGAGCTGTGGTGGTACCTACCTAGACAGTCTCCAGCAACAAAGACCTACTATCAGTAAACTTTTAATTGGTTTGTTCTTACAATGAATAAAAAGATTTTCTTTTCGAAGTTAATCATATATCTGTCTGTAATAAGGAAATACTACTTGTGATGAAGAAGCTGTGTATCATTTAAACTATAATGTCTAGGTTTTGGATTGCTACTTTCACACAATAAATCTGCTGCTGTGTTCTAACTGCTACCACATGGTAGCCAGTGTTCAAGGTTAGCACAATTAACCATCATTATGATTTACCATCAAACATTCTATAAAACTTGTCATTGCACTGCAGAAGTTATCTCTGTACAATATATAAAAAGCCTAATACTAACTTCAACTCCAGTCAGCACACAATACAGTAACATCCTGAATATTGATTTGCTTAACATACTCTCTAGCGTCCTCAGCGATATACCAATATCATTGTTCACTGTACAACTGTTTTCTTGGAAGACTGCATTGTTGAATGTTTTAGGACAGATTTTATCTAACAGGTCTTTACTTGTATATAAAGTTTCTGAATATGTCAGCGCTCCTGTTTTCAACATCCATGTAAAATGGGAATGTAGTCTTTTGAAGACATTTTCATCACCTAAAAAGTAATTTCTTAAATAATTACTAAAAGGGGTTTGCCCTTTACTTAAAAATATTCAAATTTTCAATCAAGAATTTGTTTAATTTTTTAACTAATTTTTTTATTGCACTTAACTGCAATTAGCTTAAAAGCCACATGAAGGTTTAAATGGTGGAATACTTCTTTATAACTTGCACAAGTACAAAATATTCTGGTATTATATGTTACCTTAATAGACTTTAAATTCCAGCTGTCAATGTAGATCACCTAAAATTTTCTTGATGTATTATTTCTACTATTTTAAACATCATTGTCCATTTTCTTATGTTAAGCAGAAGGTATATTCAACTTGATTATGATGATTTTAAGAAATGTCAAGGTTACTAATAAAATAAAAATTATTTTGGGTTCTTATTTACTCATTTAAAACTGTTTACTTTAAAAGAAAATACAATGATATAATTTTAACCAAAAAATTTATCTTTAATTGGATGTCAAAGTAACCTTTTAAAATCTTATAAATAAACATATGTACCGTAGCTAATACTGTGTGCTGAAACTTAGTTAAAAATATATAGAACATTTACCTGTTAACTGTATTAAAGACCTTGACTGCCCAAAGTCATTCCTCCCAGTTTTTAGCCTTAATGCTCTTTGAGAACATATACTTTGTTCTTTATCATACACCACTTCAGCTAGCTGCTGAAGTTCTTTTGAAATTTTCTGTAAGAAACATTGTCGGTTACTAATTACACTACTTGATCTTTCATTACAATTTTGTAGTTATATGATAGAGAACTAACAACCATAACTTTTAAATTTTTAGTTAAAAAGAACATCAAAAGGTTAAAAAAAGTTGCCGCTTATGATAATAAATACCTGCATATGCTCAGAAAGCACAGTGGTAAGATTCAAAAGAAGCATCTTATCCTTCATAAGTACCACAATTGAGAACCATCTCTTCAACCCACGGGCCCTTGTGTCTTTCACTTGGAACATTAGACTTAAAACATGACCAAGTGTGTCACTGAAGTAAATCACACCACCTTCTTTACTCCAACTTACCTAAATAAATTGTTATATTAGAAACTAATTGTGATAAATTACATTTATTTGGCCAATTTGAAACAACGCAAAACTTTTAAAAATTACCTCTACTTAATACCTAAATTTATTGTATACTTAAATAGACAAAATAAACATTTATTTATACAAACTTCACATGTAATACTTCTCACAGCTGCTTGTCTCAAAAATGCGTTTATTTCCACGTTGGGTACAGATTCCCTGCTGCAGTATATCGTTCCATCATCATCGTGAGACACCAGCACAGTTTCTGAACCCAATGAAGTACATCCACTACATTGGACTGAACATTTGGAAGGTTCAGTTGTGTGATTTTCTTCGTCAGTTGTAAATGTACAAAACAGCGGTCGCGGGCCATGAGCTTCACAAAAATGACACAATCCAATAATTGCATTCATGCTTAACGTTAAATAGTTTTCATTATCTTATTCTTAACGAGAACGACATTCTCTATGTTTTGACATTTAGGCAGGTTTGTATGACAATCAGCTGACATTTCTTTTTTTAGTTAGAGGTCAATTGTCAAATATCATTAAACTTACTAAATTTTAAAATGTAAATGAAAAAATGAGTTACATTTGTTAAGTAAAACATAACAAAAATACTTAAAAGTACAATTGAATTTTGAATTGAAAATTTGCAAAAACTAGTGGACTTAGTGCTGGAAGGCTTACTAAATGGTGAACCGTTAAGTAGAGGTTGAGCAAAAATTTGGATACCAGCAGCTTATTATTAGAATTTGTGGGAAGTCTAAGGCAACCAGTGAGCATATGAAAAACTACGTAGATTGAGATAATTTATTAAAAAAAAAATATTGTACACCACATCAAAAATACATGAAGCACTAACTACATTTATAACTTTGTACACATGTATTAGTATTAAAAACTTGTAAGTTTTCCACAAGATTTTTATTACAGAAATTACTTTTTCGGTACTGTGCACTTTCATAATGATCTATGGTAAAAATAATAAAATTTTGGCAACTTACCTTAAACTTATCAAATGGATATATTGTTTTGATTATTTATAAAGTAAGATATATTATTAATTTCCTCATAATCCAGCTTCTCTCAGCTACAATCTACATAAATGTACAGTTTAGTATTTAGTTAAGGTGATTATATATAGTTTTTTTTTGGGGCTTTTAACTTATCTTAGTTGTCAGCCTAAATAAAATGCATATATGTAGTATTAAGGCCAATTATAAATGAAAAACGTTTTTTTATAATTAACTCATTTATTCAACTGTACACTGATTCAGTTTAACACATGGAACATCTCAAGCACAGTTCGTAACATATAAACAAAACTTGCTAGTTAATTATGACCATGTTAAAATGATTGTGTTAGTTTTGAAATTCTGTTATATTATTTAACAGGTAAAAATAATAAATCACATCCCGCACTAGTTGTTATGCAGGTCCCAAAACTATAAATTATGGTAACAGAAGTCAGAAATGCTACATGATTTTTATACTTCCAGGAAAAAATAAATCTTGTGTTATGAAATAAATTAATTTAATTACAAACAAATACACGTCTTGTGCCTATAGAAAAAAAAAAAGTCTAAAACATGAAATTTTTTCTAACTCCGGAGGTTTTTATTACTTAGATACTGGTTTGTAAGCTATTTTCCTGGATTTCATGGTTGACCATTTGTGTCGTTTAAAGTAATATGAAATGACGGATAGTGTTGTGAACATCATGAAGATTTTGATCATGTAGAGGCGGCGGTCGTCCAGTTCAGGCTCCGAGCACCACCGCAAGAAGGTTGCGACGTCCTTAGCCAATTGAGAGGCAGTAGCAGGTGTACCATCACTATATTCGGCAGCCTGTTAAATAATTTTTGTGTAATACTCATATACCTGATAATAATTTAATTATTTTGTTTTGTTAGTTAAATTTGAAAAACATCAGTTTAATATTTATTTTAATGATAAGAAAAAGTTTATGAAAGCAAAAGTTGTTCCTTTATTTACTGGCCTTGATGGAAAAAGGCAGCTGCTGATATTATTGGAGTAACAAAACATCATATCTTGTATATCAATGAAACAACCACAATAAGGTGTATGCTTTGGGGAATTCAAAAACAAATCTATTGTGTATGTTTTATCAATTGTTATTCTGGGGTTGCCAGGATAATGTTAATTATAATGTGTTTATTAACTAAACATGCAGAAGGGTCAAAGAAGGACAGAGAGGGAGAGACAAACAGCTGATGTCTTTTTTTAATTAAATCATAATTGCATTTATAACATTGTTGGTAATATAATTTTTTAAACCTTTTAGCAACAAATGTTACAAAAAACTATTATAAAAGAACCAATTTACTAATTGTTAGTTTCATACAGCAGATATTATATAAAAAAGTAGATATAGAGGATTTTATTGTTTATTTAAGTATATACTACATCCATATTTTTTATGCTACGACGCCAATAGTATAGATCAGGAATGAGGAACCAATGGCATGGGTGCCATAAATAGTGTGTTTAAATTTTTTTAATAGCATCACCAATACAAAACTATTTCTTTTTGTTATCTTTTTTGACAGAAATAAATAAAAAACTGTCAATCTACACATCATTTATAATTTATGCCATGAATTTGTAGTACTGAACACCTATTTCAGTATGTTAATTAGTTTTACTATGCTAACATTTCAAATGAAATTTCAATGTGGCATGTATAAAAAAAATATTGTCTTTGTGGCATAGACATCATAAAAGGTTCCCTATCCATGGTAACAGGTTTATTCTTTTAAGAAATTGTTGTTTAATTAATTTCTTTTTTCTGGTACTCATTTTTGTACTTAATCACAAAGATTTACCATTAGGAAGTTTTTAAAATTGTTTTTGACAGATTTTGTTTTACATAAATAGTAAAATCTTCTTTATACATGTATATATTCTACAAATAATTAAACTTTAATTTTGGAAGATTACAACATATTTTTTTTAATCCTTATTTAAACGACTACATCTGTCCGTCAACAAATCTCGGGGACTACAAGAGGTAGGAGCCGGTGCTGAAATTTAGTATACAGACAGATCTCACTTAAATAAGATGAGAGCTGTTGGAATTTTGTTACAATGTGGTCGGGTTCCCGAGTTTTAGGAGCACAAAGTTTCAGAATTTTGTATGAGCCTCTTGTGTTCTTTAAAGTAGATTTATTAATATTCTGAAATAATGCAAATACTTCCCTATTAAATTAAACATACTAATTTAGAATTAACCCTATCAATTTTTTTGTGCCCCATGTTAAATTTTATGTCCTCAACATAGTCTTCAATTATTCGAAACAAATGTATGTACAGAAGGTTGAATGAGTTTGTTAGTAGTTTGTGAATAATTGAACGAATATGAACAACAGATTTTATTTGTTTATATATAAATCAAGGGATGAAGAGTAATAGTTGCATTTGACAACTGAATCAAGTGGGATGGTTATGTAAATATTAAGTCTTACCTCATCGAAAAGTACTTGCGCCATTGAAATAGCTCCACCAGGGAAGTATGGATTGTAGTTCTGGCCCTCACGGAGCATTACGCCAGCAGGTGCTTCGACGTAGCCTGTCAGCAATGAGAAGATGTAGTCTTCGCCGCCCTCACGGCCCAAGGAAATGAGCGACAGATCCGGTGGGTAGGCACCTGAAAATTTAAAATATATAAAAAAGTGATCATGGTACTGGTTGAATGAATATAGTTGATGATAACCATCCATAAAATCATCATTATTAAAAAGGCATGTACAGTACATAAAAAACAAAATAAATAATTTTGGACTCTTTATATTAACTTTTAAGTTAAATAATTTTTCTAAGTCATTTTTGCTGTTTGCCTTTATTATTGCTTAACTAACACAGTGTTGCGATAATGAAGCTGTGGATGTAGAATATTTACTAGGAATATTTCAGTTTTCATGTATTGACAGCCAGAAAGCAATGAAAGGTGATTTACCTATGTATTACACTGCATGTTACTAAGCAAGTGTTTATTAGTAATGCTATATGTTGGTTAAAAGAGTATATTTGTGTTAAGATGTAATAATGATTTATAAATTAATTTAGCTTTATTTTCAGGTATTATAATACCTGAAAATAAAGCTAATATCTTCAAAATAAGCTTTCCTACCGTTATTAGCAGCCCTGGCTGCATTCTCATTGGGGTATGGAGATGGGAAATAATCAGAAAGCTTGCCAGGCCTCTCAAAATAGTTGCCTTCTTCATCTGGTCCATCCTTGATCATCACCTGTACAAATTAACAGTTATATGAATAAATAAATTTTCTCTGTATTTTATTTGGTTTCAGATAAAAAACTAAATTTTTTAAAGTTGTGTCTAATGAAATTACTGCAGTGACAAGATGCAATATCTTATGTCTCATGGGATAAGTACAATATGGTTATGTGTATGTTGTCTTAAATAATGGCATGTTGTAAGAGAAAGCATGTCACTAATGATCATTTGATGACCTTGATGAGACAAGATGTTAAGTTTCTTCACTCCAGTAATGTTTGACACAAAGAATGGGAGCTGCAACAATACCTGACTAGACTTTCCATCAACAAGTTACACTGAAAGATGAGCAGGCTTCTTTCGTAAAAATAGTCTTACATTGTTCCTTTGTATTAGAAAGAAAGTATATTTCATATTTAAAATGAATATACTGTAAAATTTGTAATATACAATTTCAAAGTAAAAATTTAAATAAAATTTTTAACTATTCTAAATATGACAAAAATGGCAATGTTATGGAGCAATGATACAAGTCTTAAATGCACCAGGTTAAATTAAAAATGTAATGTAATATAAATTCTCATACATTTTAATAGTATTTTTTAGTCTTCCCAATGATGTATAATTTTTTTGATTTTAGTATGTGAACAGTTTACACTTACGTCTGCTGCCTCAGCCTTAGCTTCTTCTTCAGTATGGGTAACATCAACCAAGTTACGGAAAGCAATGTACTGCAGTGAATGGCATGCCTTGCATACTTGCTTGTATACCTCATAGCCCCGCCGAATACTAGAGGAACATCAACAACTTTAGGGTTAGAGTATTTTTAAGTAATTATATCCAGATTCTTTATTCTCTGTATGATCATTTAATAGACTTCATCACCATAGAACAATTAATTCTTATATTTCTTTTCAGTTTTATTAAATATGTGTTGATTCTGTGATGTGTATATTAAGAATTCTCCTTCTCTAATGCAAGATTAGATCTTACTTTCTTTGTCATTAAGATTGTTGATAAAGCTAGTCCTAATTAGACAATTTTGTTTAAATAAAAATTAAATTTATATTGATTTACCTAAAAGATGCAGCTATCTATTTGAATATACTACTAGGGCAATACATTTTATGTACTAAGAACCATAGTATATCATAATCATAAATATTAAAGTATTTTATAAATTAAACTAATACAAGATTTTTTATACTTGATTCAAATTCATAGCTATAAAGTTATCTATAGAAAGTTATTTCACAGTTTTGTTCAACATCAGATTCTTTTTTCCTAATGCCGAGACATTAAACGGGGTATAACAAATTTGACTACAAAACAGTTGACAACCTGGTGACCTACAACCTTATTGTAAAATGTTTTGAAAATATAAAGTAAAAATAAAATTATTTTTAAAAAAATACAGATTAACAGTCAAAATTTCATTAAGACTACTGTAGTGTACATAATAATAACACAATATGTCAATTAATGCAATAGATATTTGTTAAATTAAAAATAATCTTAATTGATACTACAATTAAAAAATTCAAAGGATGGATAAATAATGTAAAGAAATTTTTAAAATTTTAACATAACTATTATAACTTTAGTAATTAGGAAGTGAAAAGCAATAAAACAATCTCTATATCAAAATCTTTCTCTGTCTAGATAATCTGATCTATATTAGTTATTTGATGATATAACTATTGTGTCAAGATTATATCATAACAGAATTTTGTTTATATTCCAATGAAACAAAGAAAAAATATGTAATTTAAAAGAGGAGTTAAAAAAAATTATAATTAGATGTTTATTAATTACATCTCAATAAATATTATTAATATATACAATAATATGAGTTACCTGGCATGATCATAAGAGTGGAACCAACCCCTATGGCTCCAATTCTGATGGTATGGGTGTGCTTCATTACTTGCAGCTGCTGCTTCAACTGACTGTTCAAGAGCATATAGAAGAGCACCTGCACCTGCTCCAATTACGCCTAACGTCGACCATAGCTGAAAAAAGGGGAAAAAAATAGAAAAACAAAAACATTGCTAAACTACATATAAGAGTTGTTCATTATTATTTTTAACAATTAAATATTCTACTTAATGCTATCGTTATTGCAAAAAAATTCAAAATTATAGGTTTGTTACATATTATAAGCAATATTTTTTTAAAGTAACAAATAACATTTTGATGCAAAAGAGGCCTATGTAAAAGTAAGAATAAAAAAACGATAAATGACAAGATGTTAATACACTCACCAGTTTTTTATTTCTTGACCAACCCTGGGCATTAGTGGACAGCTTACATACCTGTAATGTACAATATCCATTAGTTTTCCACACTTGTTACATAATGTTAGAAAGGTTATCAATAGCCATGAAAATTTCTTGATGAACTGATGTAAAATAATTATGTCTATTGTTTTACTAGTTGTATCGTGTATAATAAAATACAAAGTAATAAGTTATTAATTAGAAAATAACTCGAGTTTTTGGAAGAAAACATAAAGTTCCCTTTTTTTAGTATTTCAGAAATCAACATCTCACGAAGTTTTATTTCTTAATACTTTACGATTAATTTACGATTTATATATAAATGGTGTACCTGGGGTCCAACCAAGCCATAATTTCTCAAAAGTCGTGCCCCACAAATCCTGCCCACGGCGGCCGCCATGATAGCAAAACGTCGTAATGAAAGATTAAAATGACAACTACTGCAACCTAACTGCCATTACAAAAATTGTACAAAATGTTTCAGAAATCAATAATTTGTAACTACAGAAGTTACTATCTAAAAATGTTACACATTTCAAAATAATTTTGCTTTTAACAATAAAAACGTTTTGTTAATCCGTACTTCATTAAATAAACGATCTGGAATATTGCTAAGTTTTTAATATTTTTTAACTGTCACTAGAGTACCAAAGAGTTAAATAATCAAAAAAATATAAATAAATTGGCTGCTTTCTATAAATCAATAATACATTTCATGTTATAATAACTTAGTAAAAAGTATCTCTTAAAGTTATGTATGAATAAACTAAACTATTACTTTTAAAAAATAGTCCTTTCTTAAAACGCTGTATACAATTGTAAAAAATTGTTTATCTTTTTCTGTTAACTTGTATTAGCATTTTTAGTTACCTACCAAAAATAAAAGTTTTGACAGATGTTACTTTCAAACTCATCTCTAATTTGATTTATTCATATGTACAATATATTTAAATTGTTCTACATTCATTACAGTTAACATGGTTATTTTTTAAATGAACTATATATCCTTATTAATAGATGGTGTAAACTTTTTACAGCGACTTAGTAATATAACAGTAAACTTGTCTTTTAAAAGGTGGAGAGGTTTGCATATAGTTTATTGGCATTTTAATATTGGATTTTTCCTATGTTACTAAGATTTTAATTGTGACAGATTGAGCAGTTTCACGGCGAACAATATGCAGGTGTTCACTCAAAAAAGGAACCCTATCACGGGTAGTACTGAATGGGATGTCCAACATGAAAATTATGATTATCACCAAGAAATTGCGCGTTCGGCATTTGCTGACATGCTGCATGACTCCGAAAGAAACAAGAAATATTATAGAGCATTACAGTTAGCTATTGAAAAAATGCATAATGCTGGAAAAAAAGCCAATGTTTTAGATATAGGTTAATATTGTCTTCTATTATACAAAATAGTATCATTTTGAACTTTTATTAACATATATGTTTAAGGAAAATTTTAATTTCAAAACACACCTATATCAATCAAAACATTATAATAGAAGTAGCACTTTCTAGGCAAACAATTGCAACCTAAAAAAAACTGATATTTTTCCATTTTTATTTTAAAGTGATTTATGATCTATATTTTATATTGTTTTCTGCTATTGAATATGGGTCTATTTAATCAAAAGTTTTTACTTTTATATAACAATCAATATTCTTTTAGTGTCTAGAATAACAGAATACTTATATTGTTTTATTACAATCTTGAATGAATCCTTGTATATATAATTTAAGGTACTGGGACTGGACTTCTTTCTATAATGGCAGCAAAGTGTGGAGCAGACTCAATTGTTGCATGTGAAGCATTTAAGCCTATGGCTGAATGTTGTCTAAAGATACTGCAGTCTAATGGTGTAGCAGATAAGATAAAAGTAATACCAAAGCGCTCCACAGATATAATTGTCGGAGAAAATGGTGATATGCTAGAAAAGGCCAACATTCTTGTGACAGAAGTTTTTGACACTGAATTGATTGGAGAAGGTACAATTTACTTAAACTGGTCATATTACATTATCAGCTAGATAACACCCATTCCTGAGCATAGACTTTTCTTTAGGAACTCTACTCTAAACGATCTTGCACTGCCTACATCATCTAGTGGCAAATTAAAAGAAATTAGAAGTTAATAAAAAAATTATAATGTGACAAACATTTTATATAATTTTTTTCTTATTTAATGGGGCAATAAGACAAGCTTGGGATTTGCCTAGTGATAAGTGATATGCGTGCTCATAAGAATGTGGCACTGGTTAAGATAATAGACAAAGCACTACATTACACTTCTCAGCTTGTGATGAAAAGTGTTAAGTCTCAAAAGGTACTAGCAATGAATTTAATGTTAATTTAAGATTTAGTTTTATAAACATTATTTTCATAAATAAACAAAAACCTTATGAAATTTATATAAACTGATTAGTTATTCATGACTTTAAAAATAATATTAAATTAAAATGTTTTTTTTTAGGTGCATTGTCTACATTCTCTCATGCACATAAAAATCTCTTAGAAGAAGACTGCATAGTAGTGCCCGATTCTGCTGTTATTTATGCACAAGTAGTAGAGTGTCCAAGATTACAGAAATGGAATAAGTTAAATGATTTAGCAGATGAAGATCTGGACATTGTCTTGAGGACACCACAAAAGGTCATCTTTTTGCCTGATTACAATAGGAGTGTTTATTATAAATAATTTTATTTAAGCATTCATAAACAATATGATTTTTTAAAACAACTGAGATTTAAAGATTTTGGAATTAAGAGAACAAATGTTCTTCTGATGAGTTAATAAATTAATAATCTTAAATGGCCTAACATTTGACTTCTATTTCACATGGTGTGTTAAGTGACAATTTGACTTTGAATGATAAAGTGTGTTCATCCAGAATGCTCTAGGTTTTAAGCCCGAATACAGTTATTCAACAATCTTATAACATAAGGACTATAGTTAGAATGGAAACGATCCCACTTATATCTCGCACACTCTCTTCACCCCTCCCCTCATCCTAATCTTTCGGCTTTCTCCTCTCCCCTATATTTCTCTTATATTTCAGTTTGCAGAGTCCGGATCCGCGAGCCCTAGGACCAATGAAGCCCTCGCGGCCATAATAGTGGCCGAGGGCGCCGCCTTCACCGTCCCAAAAAAAATATAGTCTGCAAAAATTGAGGACATGTTTCCTCAAGTATATTAAAAAGAATATGGCTTTCAGATGAAAGAATGTGCGGGATCTGCAGCTGTTCATGATATTCAATTGTCTCAACTGCCACGCCAAGAGTTCTGTGAGCTATCTGAACAAATACCAGTGTTTTACTATGATTGGTCTGGTAAAATCCCTATTGATTTAAAGAGAACAGTGAAACAAGTTTTTAAAGTTTTGGCAACTGGTAAAGCACAGATTGTATTTATGTGGTGGGAACTTAATATGGATACTGAAGGTTTGTAGTAAATAATGTTTAGTGATGGTAGGTTCTTTTTGTCAAAGATCATTTAGTTAGGTAGCATAGCATTACCTATTTTTGCTGTCACACAGTAGCATGCAAAGATTACTGTTTTTCGAATTGTTGTACCTAGTGAAACTATATATCTTTTATCTTATGTATTAAGTGTCACGTCTTTCGCGGAAGTGACCACTATTGGAGTAGACGTGTCTTAGAGTGAAGACCATGCTTGGGCAAACATAGCACAGAACGCTCCCTGACTAGATGGAGTGACGATCTGCGCAAGTCGGCTGGCAGCAATGCAATGGATTAAGTGGCTCTCCTTGGGAGATGTCTGTCCCGCATTAGACCAGCAGCTTGATTGATTAAGGGAATAAGCTTTATGTGATGTATATCATCTTAATTAGTACAATGCAGCGTAAAAGTTATGAGAAGAGGTATTACTAATAATTTGGTGAAAGTTCTGCTTGTTGCTTTGTCCATAGAAAATATTTGTTTAGTTAATTTTTGACATATGATTGTACTTTAATTTTTTTACAGGTAGAATCGTTTTAAGTTGCGCTCCTTGGTGGAACCATCCCAATGCTGATTTATGTTCTGAAAGACCCCAGGACACAATACCTTGGCGTGATCACTGGATGCAAGCAGTATATTACCTGCCACAGGAAGTAACAGTTCAAAAAGATACAGAGGTGACACTAACATCTTGTCAAGATGAATATTCACTATGGTTTTATTTGGAAAATGAAAAAACAAAATATAAACATTACATGAGGCCAGTTTGTGATTGTGGTGTGCATATGGTTTATTCAAGAACCCATGTTTCGTATATAAACGATGGTAGGAGAAGTAAGAAATTTCTATCACAACTTAAAGACCAATTAGAGAGAGATGCTGTAGTTCTCGATTTGAATGGAAGTAGTCTTCTTGGTCTTGCAGCTGCAAAGCTCGGTGCAAAACAGGTGTTTATACTGGAAGATATGAATTTGAATGTGGGCATCCTTAATGATTACATAAAAGAAAATAGTCTTGATAACGTTACTATCCTTCCGGAAATCAGTGATGATGTTATGAAACAGGTTACTAATGTAACATGCGATCCAAATTTCAGTACAGCTGTCTTACCTTGGGAGAACCTGAAAGTCGCTTATCTTTTACATAAATATAAGGATAAATTGCTTGAGGTTGTATCTATAATTCCAGAGGGATGTGAATTTTGGGCAATGCCCGTGGAATTTCAGGACTTGCATAAAATCAGAATACCTCTAGGTGTCTGCGAGGGGATAAATATGAGCATTTTTGACAATCTTGTTGAGGTATGTTCATAACAGTTTTGTGATTGTATGATTTGTTAACATAGCTTACAATTTATTGGGGGCATAGACATTTAATAGTCTGTGATTTGAAAAAAATATATTTGAATGAAGTAATTGGTTAGTCACTGTTTTTTTGCGGTCTTTTCTGCCGCCAAACAGTACTCTGCAAAAATTACTAGTTTTACGTTTGAAGAGCATTGTAGCTAGTCAAATTGCTATGATAACGAGAATTGAAATTTTGTATGTAAAGGTGTCGAGTGCCATATGTATGACGTGTGAAAATTTCTACATTTTCAAAAAATTGCGATTTTCAGAGTTCACGCGTTATAAGCGATTCGGAAATCGAAGCGCAACCTCTCTGGGAATACCCTTGCAAGTGTCGCGGGTTGCCCCGCAAGTTGTTAGATATTGACCTGCGTAACTTGACAACGACCTTGGCAAATGATGGCACAAATCCAATCATGTAAGTAAATTTAAATTTAACTTAAAACAAGTCTTTTAATTAGCTAAAGTTAAAATAATGGTCATAATGGTTCAGTTGAGCGTTCAATGGGCGTAGTGATTATGCGCTGCACGAATTGAAAAAGCCTGGGTTTTATCCCTTATGATTTTGAAATAGAGCATAACCAGTTAAAATGTTCTGTGAATATTATCTTTCGTTAACATTCTTCTAATGTAGACTTGGTTATCGTAGTGGACTATGATTGGATGTTTCAAGTTGGACGACTCAACTGTGAGGATAATAAGGTAACTATTTATGTTATTTTATTTTATCTTTAGGGATGTTGAATCCGACGACGTTCAACGAATGAACGCTTTCGTACTGTGGGCGAGTTGGAAAGTGGGGGACAAGTTCATAAGTTCAGGACCGACGGAGTGGCCAGAAGTCGGAACGAGGGTCACCTGGGATCAGCATACAAGACAAGCCGTGAAGATACTTGTGAGTAATGTAGTTTATGTCGACAATAAATTATATTGGATTATTTATTCTTTATTTAATGGGCCAACACTTGATGTTAAGTGAATTAGCATGCCTGTTTGCCTAGAGCACTCCAGCTCATATAAGTTGACAGCCGGGAGAGAAAAATGCTCTATTGGTAATAAATATACATTATCAGGAATACCTCGAGCCAGGAGCCTTGGAGAAAACACCGTTATATTAATTATGCAATATGTGTCATTTGAAACGAACCAGGGAATTCTTCTGTTATAAAGCTATAGCGATTAGTCATGTAGTGAGTGTCTATATGATACATATTGTTATTTTCAGAAAAAATCGCACATAGTGAGCGCGTCCGACTCATGGAGTTATCAAGTTGCCTGCGATTTTGAGAAAGGACAATTCAATGTGAACTTAGATTTGCAAAACTAATTCTTTTTTAAAAATAAACATTATTCGATGTAGTACGGTGTTTTATTTAGGGTGATGTACGAAAAATTATATTTTAATTCATACGATAGTGATAACGGTGTACATCCAGACGAGCGCGTTCATCTACCGCAGTGATTCCCAAAGTGGTCTATATCGACCCCTAGGGG
>DWLS01002047.1:0-19251 GCA_018246255.1 Pachliopta kotzebuea
TTTGACGAAAATTTAAAGTCTTTTAATTACTAAGCTTTACTTAAAGAACAGAAAACTTCTAGAAAATGCATTATTCATCAATATTTGAACCATCACAAAAATGGTTTGAGACCCTATAATTAAATTTTTAATATCGCGGCCAAATATATAATGATACGACCATGACATCTCATAATGGCGAAGCGATACGTATGCCCATCATTTCGAGTTTGTTAAGAATGTTTCTGTAGCACTATATTACGCTCATCACCATAACGCTTGTAAAACTAAAGTAATATAATCTTTTAAAATGTTTGTTTAGTGGTAGAAATACGCACAGCTATAGTCTTTACCAGAACTGTCTCTACCAACCTTCTTATTATCAGAAAATTTGTAATAAGTTTATACTTTTTTCTATAAAAAATCGGATAATTTACGATACTATTTCATAATCAATTTCGTTTTCACTTAACACCTTTTATTTTAACTGCAATCTATTGTACAGAATCCAAATTAAGAGGAATATTTGTATTTTTTTATATGAACCCGTTTATATACGCTAACCCCTCCGAACTTTATCACATTAATAAAATGTATGAATAGCAGATAAGTTCGATTCCAGACTATCTTCTGATGGCAAGGTTAACAATAGAACATCAATTTAAGTATCGATTTTAAGATGATCAAACTAAAATATTCAGACTTTAAAAATGTTTAAAGTCTTGAACTATCTTTCTTATTCATATTTGTATTCATTATTTTAACGTCGGAAATTAATTTAAAAATGCATCTCTCCTAACTAGATGAAGTGTCTAAAAACACATTAATTATATCAAATTTGT
The DNA here is from genome assembly GCA_018246255.1 of Pachliopta kotzebuea. Lineage (NCBI taxonomy): Eukaryota > Metazoa > Arthropoda > Insecta > Lepidoptera > Papilionidae > Pachliopta > Pachliopta kotzebuea. The sequence continues at coordinate 822 of DWLS01002047.1, forward strand.
AAAACTAATTGTATTAAAAATAAGTAAAATCTCTGAATATATCAGAAGATCAAGTTTCCGAATATAATACGAGAAAAAAAACTAGATGGAGCGATGATCTATGCAAGGAGGCTGGCAGCAACTTGATGCATACAGCCGAAGATTGAGCTAAATGGCGTTTCTTGGGAGAGACTACAAAGGGCAGATGATGAGGAGTGTTAGGAACTGGATAAATTGCAAGTTATGCAAACTACTAAAAATACTTTTTCTTCTTACATTTATCATCATAAATGACGTCAATGTATTTATTATACATGATGACATCAATCTAGTCATATCCTTGTAATTTAGGTATTTTTGTGAAGCTGATGGTAAAATTATATTATTTGCTGCATAAAACATTTCCAGAGATATATGTTCGGATTCTAATTATTCCAAATTTTTGTTTAACATATTTTTTTAAGATATCATTGGTTTTATTTCTCAGACTATTGACGGAAATCTTATTTACTTTTGATTTATTTATTTGCTGTAAATACTATTGTAATATACGTCTCGACTCGTACATCTTTCTATAGAAATCAATCACAAAATCAAATAATTTCTATGGCTCACATTATGAAACCCATGCATTTTACTTAATACTTCTTTTACTTAAAAAAAACTTATTTTATGCATTTTAATAGTGACCCTGTAGAATCGCCTATGTATTTTAATAAATATAATGCATGCTTATACAACTCGACTGGTACATTTTCCCTTTCTATAGAAATCATTCAAGAAATCAAATAATTATTTGTGGTTACTATCTAATTACTTTTATTTCTTTTAACAGCACCTGTGTAATCTTGTCCATAAATCATTGCTACACTTTTTTAATACTTGACCAATGTTAGTTCTGTATCTATTCTTTCCCTTAAATGCAATGGATATATCATAACATTTAAGTTAATATCAGTAATCAAACTAAAGGTTTTATCGATCACGACCAATTAGGCAACCATTAACTATTTTTTATTTAGCAATAATACAGGACGAAATAATCTTTTACACTATTTAATACACGGAGATATATTTCAAGGAATTATAACACTTATCTGGCTTCATCACATAAGGTATGTTTTACCTTAATGTGCTCAAATATAAATAAATTTAAAAAAGAAAGGGTCCAACATACATTTATTTCTCCATGTAGTAAATTATGCAAAAAATACTAACAAAATATACCCGTAACAGCAATCTTAGTGCAGTGTTCGTGAAAACCTTGATATAATTATCGAATGACGAACAAACCATTTAATGTGTACAATTACGAACGGCAATTAGATCTCTGTGGCAGGAAACGTGACGATGCACAGCAATGAAGATGAAACTTGATTAGGGTTACAGGTTATTAGGTTATTTTAAATTTATTTACAAGTTACTTGTATGCCTAGCATTCAAAAGTTAAGAGGAAGAGAGAGAGTGAAGAAAATAACAAACTCAAATACAATTTTTTCACATGTATGTTCTAATACATTTTTTAAACATTACTACCATGACTATTGATTAATTCTAATAATGTATATACATATTTAACCAAGATTTACGTCTATTATGTATTACAATAAAATTCCAGAAGTTTCTTTAAAATATTGTAATATTCTTAAAGAGCAATTAAAAAACTGTACTTGGAATAAGACATTTATTAATTGATTAACAATCTAACGATCGAGTTGGAATCAATGTCCTAAAAAATTAAAACGGGGTGAAAGATTAATATTGCTAGTACAAAGCTACATTAATACATACTTCGACATATAAATCCTGTTTATAGACCACCGACAGCCCTATAATGTTTTAAGTGTGATTTTCCCAACAATTTTTTGACTCAGCCAATCACGGTCACACTAAGCGGCGCAATCAAGGCTAGTGCTTTTAAATCCTAGAATTTGCAACGATTAAATAATACAAAGTAATGCGAATGTAATTTTGAAACGTTTTCTATGGAAACATACCTAAAAATAAATAAATAATATGCAAAAAGGATTATTATTTCAAAAAAACCAAAACAGTATGAAGACTTTTATAAGCGCGTTTACAATAACTTATTTATAATTTAAGCAAATACAAAATTTTTAGGATTGTCTTCATATACGCATTTGGCAGACCAATAAGATGCCTCACACAGGTCTTTGTAGTTCGTTGCTGAAAAAAAAAAATATTGTATGGTAATTTTTATATAAAAATATTTTTTTACTGATTGCTATGTTATTTTTGCTTCGTCGAGGCGAAGAGACGAGCATGGCGTTCACCTGATAGTAAGTGATACGTTTGTCCATAACAACGTTAAGATATACAATGCACCGCATTGCGCTCGTCGCGCTGATACATAAGGCGAAATCTCATTACCGCTGTAATTTATTAAAATTACAGGGATAAAGAGACTAAGCATCACCATTTTTGAAGGGAACACAGTAATGTTTGCACTTTACTATTTTGGTACAAATAGGAGCTGCAGTGATACCTACTTAGACGGTCTCCGGCAAAGGTGACTTACCACCAATAAAGTTTGCTGTTTATCTCGTACAAATTTAAAAAAATACTGACTTAACAATAACAACGTTCTGACATCACGTTTACTGAAGTGAAGAATGAAGTGAAAATATTATTACATAATAAAGAAAACTTTACCTATATCTTTACACTTTTCTATTGAAGCTTTCGTGGACTCCTTTAACTCAGGTGGATACATAACATCGACTTGCTTTATTGACGCTTCGTAATTTAATTTGTTATTTTTTACCTAAAAGAAAATAGATAATATATTGTTAATACAGACTTCAAATTCCAATCGCACAGCAACATTAGTGTAATCTGTTCAGAGCATATTATAATTCCACACAGCGCCTAGATATCGTAGTCAAAGATTTCTGGTCATCTTGTAATTATATTGGACTGCAATAGGCTGAAATGATGATGATGATGATGATGTAATTATACACAGTATTTATTGCTTTAAAAAATTCAATAAAATGTATATATATATAAATTACATAAGCACGAGCAGGTGAAAATCAACGGCAGTAATTGGTATAAGATCGTGTGGTCATTTTTTGATTGGAATTTTTTAAATTTTTTGCTCAATCAGCCTATAGACGTTCACTGGTAGATATCCCCGCCCCCGCCTTTCTTAGGCGTGGTGGAAAATGTCCCAAACTTCTTCAATAATTAAGGAATTTGGGACATTTTCAACCACGCTGGCTCAAGGCGGATTGGGGAGAGCCAGAGCGTCGTTTGTTGAGCAGCAGGGTGCACCACGAGCAGGTGAAGTTGATGCGGGTACCGTGAGTTGTTATATGGAACCCCTTTTACCGCTTGTTTACTAATACTATTTAAAAGTAAAATGACTAAAGATTTGTCTTAAAACATTTGTTTACTTACAATTTGTGACATTTGGTAAATGCAAGCAATGTAACACATAACGTTCCTCTGCTCGATAAACTTTCCTTTCTCTATATCTCCAATTAAATCTAAAAATAAATCAACGTGTCATTTAATCACAAACTCTTTAACTGAATAGATCACTTCAAAAAGTACCTTCTGTGACGTCATTCTTAGCCATACATTTCTTCTTAAACATTTTTGCTGAATTCTTTAATTGCTGTCTCGTCATCTAAATAAATAAACATGATATTATAAAAATATAGTCTAAAACAAAAGAAGTTAAAATTGATGCTTTTTGATAGTTATGTTTAATTTTAGGTAAATTGTCTTAAAATGTAGTATGAAAGTCCACACAACGATAATATTCATTCAAAAATTATTTAGACAACGTGTAATTATTTTCATTATTTGGTTCGCTTATAAATCAAATTACTTAGTAATTTCACTTATAAATTACTAGTGTATATTTTGATTAGCAATGTATGTAATGTTTGTCAGAAAATAATATTAAAAAACCTTACATATATGAAGATAGATATTTTATCACCGCTTTTAATATTAGCATTGCTATGAAATTTAACACGAACAGTCAAGTAACAGTTTCTAAGTTTATACTTATTTATATTCAATTGAAAAAGTGTAGATGTATCTATTTATACATATCCCAGATAATATTATCGTATACAGTCTTGATTTATATATACATTTTTATCTCCCTAAAATATAAGTACATAAAAATTCAGTTTTTGTTTTGGTTTAATCCAACGATATCAACGTTTTTAGCTTTGCCTTTCCTAGCTTTGTTTAACGCAAATCTTGTTATAAATTTTGGAAAATATGTAATAAAATAATTTTAAAGTTAATATCACATGTATAAAGTGTATACTTACTGCATTTACATCACAAAAGATTATTATAATAATAAAAAAAATATATAATTTTTGTTCTCCCATCACGCCAATGTAAACCTCCAGTAACGTAATGGACGGGTACTTCAGGAAGAAGAAATCTTTCTTTAAGAAAAGTCTAACAGTGATTAATAAAAAAAATCCATACGGGGGCAATTTAAAGACTGTTTGATTAGCGTTGTACGGGCGTATAATAACTCTCTAATAGAACTAATAATAGAATAGAGAAGTATAGTTAAATGCTCGTTGAAAAACAACTTGTTTAGCGCACTTCCAATGTATTAAAGTTAATTAAGACTTTAATTCGTCTTAAGAAAAATAGAGGCAATTGTTATACTCATTGGCTTATTTTATGTTGGTTAAACCATTCTTCACCTTTGCCCATCCTTAAAACTTTCCTTACCGTCCTACTACTAGACTTAATCGAATTATATAGCAGTCTTAAAATATCTTACTTAAAACAAAAAATTTCATTTTTTGAGCATAATGCAAAAAATTTATGAAAATAGTGTAACTTTGAATGAATGCAAACATTTTTTATTCTTTTACCGATCTCCGATTTATTGTTACAAGAAAACAATATCCAATAATGTATTATAGTTTCTATCCAAAAGATGAAGTAAGAAATTTGTATATATTTTTTTACATATTCAATGAACTATGAAGTTTTACGCGCAAATCAAGAATATTTTCTAAAGAAATCATTGTATGTAAAATATGTTCAATCCTTTAATATTAATTAATTAGACATTTATTAAGGAAAGAAGAAATTAGCGGGATCGGCTTCATAAATGCATTTTGCAGTCCAAAAAGATGCCTCGCAAATATCCTTATAGTTTTTAGCTGAAACAATATAGGTTTAACGTATTAATTTCTCTGTATTAAAATTATACTAGGAAAATATGCAAAAATTCCTAGAATTAAAATATACTTGTAAAAGAATATAAAGATAAATTAATATATTATCCCCCGATATTACTCAGGTAGCGATACGTACTCTCACATAGTATTATGCTAGTAATCATCTCGTTACCTTGTTAGAGGCTGGCAGATCACATACAATTAGGTGAACGTCTATCTCGACGTCTTCTTGTATAAATATAAGCAACTTACCAACTCCTCTACACTTCTCTATGGCCGCTTTAAATGGCTCTTTCATCTCCGGAGGAAACATCATGTCAGCTTGTTTTATTATCGCGTCGTGCATTATTTTGTTATTTTTTATCTGAAATAAGCATTTTTTTTAAATACTATATACTTTTACATTTTACACCTAGTTGAATTTTTTACGATACTCTTGTCAAAGAAATGAAAAAGTTTCTCTTACTTCCCCACCGCTGCAACATGCGCCACAATTTGCAAGGTATGAAGACTGCTACGGTTGCCTTGTAATATTTAGGTCTTTGGTTCGAGTCCGGGAGTTTGAAGATATATAGTATTTTACCTCGCCTAGCTAACTTCCACTCTTATATTGTAAATCTGCCGCTACAACAGCTGTTTTCCGATAATTATATTATGTCATGAGAGTAATTTTATTCAACGAAACGACGAGTTGAGAGAGACCTTTACCTGATGTGTTATACCTGCGTATAACAACATAGTTCTAGTAAAGATAATAATCACAGCACCACATTGTGCTCGTCACCTTTAAACATTAGGCGTTAAATCTCGTTACCCCAGAATTTCACTAGCTATAACATCTTTCAAACCAGAACACAGTAATGTTTGCGTCGTATTATTAGCCCCCTGTAATAAGAGCTGCGGTCGTACCAACTTAGATGCTCACCAGCAAAAGGGACCTACCACAAATAATCTTTTATACACAACAGCGCGAAAGAAGCATTTATGTATCCTATATTTTATGTAATGCCTTTCTTTATATTAAAAACATATATATTTTCACTCACAACTGTGTAAAAACTTTTTTTTAGTAGGTAATAAACTAAAAAAATAAATATTACTATTCACTTAAATATGGAAGTGAACAACTTACAGCCTGTCCCATAGTATATACACAAGCAATGTAGCACATTACATTTTTCTCTTCGATGAATGTACCTTGCTCAATAGAGCCAACTTGATCTAAAAAGTAGTAAAAAATAAATTTATAAAACTTCATTCCACTCTTCATTAGCATGGAGGATTAATGGATTCATCTTTGATATTGTTTTAATAACAACACAAATACTTATTCAAACAACAGTTGAAATAATTTAAAAAATGTATTGCAGGTATACATTGCATTTTGACCTCCTTCTGCGATACAGTCATGTCCCAGAAGGAGGCCGACGAGTGGGCCAGAGAGGATAGCCCAAGAGCTTCCTCCCTCTGCAGGCGGCGAATCGAGGTGCGCAGGAGGCGGTATCAACGCCTCCTCTTGCTGCCCCCGTATCCCGAAGCTGGCCAGGTTGGGCACCTGGCCCCGCCATCCCTTCGGCGTCGTAAGGATTTCTCTATTTGCCGGAGAAGTCCCCTTTAGGGGGAGAAGTTCGGTCTCTGCCGGGACCGGCCGGTCGTTGGGGTGCCCTGTCGCTGACAGATCCGGGGCATCCCTTTCATAACGGCTGATGGCTTTCGCGGTAGGTTTAGTGGGTAGGGGCCGCCCAGGCCGAGTCCCACACCCCTCCGGGCCCACCCAGGGCACCGACGGAACGTCCGTAAAAGGATTCCCCCGCGTTAAAAAAAAAGGTATACATTGCATTTGGTTTTTAACTGAATTAAAATTACTTATTATTGTTTTAATTCTACTTTAACAATAATGAAGTGTTAAAACCATTAAAAGAATTCATTTAAAAACGCTTAAATAATTACACACTGTAAATACTTTTGAAACCAAGACTAAGTTTGTCCGATTCAATTTTATAATGAATTTTAATTATACTCACCTTCCGTAACGTCATTTTTTGGCATACAAGTCTTTTTTATAAGTTTACCGGAGTTTTTTAGCTGTTGTCTTGTCATCTGTAAAAAAAATGGATACTTTCAATATTCACCACGTTTTTATTATGTATTGTACTCTAAAGATTTTAAAGACTAGACGAAAGTACAGATCACAAAAACTCACATACCATTAATAAAATTGATAAGACATAATAAAAAGAGAAATTTATATTGAAAAGAATGGATATTGTTATTAAAAAGCAATACTTACTGCCATTACTAATGACTGAGTTAAGAAAATCACGTAAGTAATAATAAAAAACGCTCTCATATTTTGACTGGAAACGATGTTTTTGCTACTATACAAACTTGTAACAGAGGAAAATTTTGTAGAAGGTGTTTTATAGGTAAGCAACGTGATTTTTAAATTATACGTTGTCGTATATATTTCAACTTGTCACAGTGGTGTAACTGAGGTGGCATGCAATAAATATATATAATTTTTCTTTAATTTAACGTTTTCTAGCTACCTTTACAAGGGTTGACTGCAATTTTGCCAAACGGGCGACAAATCAACCATTTACGATTAGTTATTGATAAGTAAAAGGATGATTGTTAATAAATTAATAAAACAATGAAATATAATGAACATTTGATAAAAATTTGTGTGCGATCAATATTTAAAAATATTTTTACCGTCAAATATTATTAAACAATTTTGTACAATGAATATCTTTGAACTAAAAATTACAACATTTTTAAATATATTGATTTACACGGTCTGATCATTTAATGACAATGTTTTGAACATTTATGAATTATGCATTGCTTCAAAAACTCGTGTTTTTGCATATTAGCTATCTCAACTTCATTTGATATGAAGGTGACCGAAAATAAGGACGAAGTGCAGCTCGTCCACTCAGAAATCTTTGGTTATCGGTTTTAGGGACCAGTCCAAAAAAGCGAGAGTTCGTATCCCACCACTGCCACCATGTAATGAAACGACTCGCTCGTTCAAACTCTGATTTATTTTCTATCCACTATTATACATTTTTTAAACTATAATAAAGATTCTTTCACCCACCGTCCATATGTAATAAATATGAAACTTTGGATTATAGCTATATATTTATATTACATTATAGCATGAAATTAATAAATTAAAGGTGGAATACCAATATCGAAAATGCCACGCATGGAACGGGAATTGAATCAATCATCGTTTTCCGACACGTCCAAAATGCAAAGAAAAAAATTAGAAAACAAATCTGTATTACCTAACAAACGGACAAATTTATGATGTTATTACTTTATAAGTTTTCAATGTTTTTTATTTCTGTTCATACCTAATTTTTTTAAAGTAATAATACGTTTGTTACCTCCACCCACCGCCCCATAAGACTTATGAATTAAGTGACTGCACAAAAATAGATAAAATAGCGGAAATGATATACAGCGCACGCCGACTACATAGGATACCTAAAAGCGAACCAAAGTGAGAAGGGTCTATGAATAATAATTATAGTAAAATAATTACATGGATCATACAAAACCTGTAGAGGTTTTTAATAGTCAATTGAATGTGAAAATTGCAGAAAAATTATAGAACTCCGGGACAAGTATATATATTTAATCATAAACATCTAAAATTTTCTTAAAAAAACTTTCTAATTTAACTAAGAGCCTTTAACAATTCATTTTATAACTTATTATGTTACTTAATTAATCCATAGATTGCCCTGAAGGAAATGTGTAACGATAATAATAATCTAGTGTCTAACAATAAGGGCTCAGAAAATCCATTACGGATGAATGACTTTTAATTAGGGACTTTAATTAGGGACAGGAAAAATTGGTTTTCCTGAAAAGGCACTGCACTACGCGACCAGCACTAATGAAATCCCAGGAAACTTGAAAAAAATATTTTAGTTGACATTGTTTCCTATTTTTTACGGAAATATGAAACTGTCCGGATCAGCTTCGTACAAACATTTTGCAGCAAAAAATATTCCTTCGCAAGAATCTTCATAATTGGTCTCTGGAAAGATTAGTTATAAATTTCATCAATAATACCAACAAATTAGAACGAAGTTACTCCAAAAATCATGTTGTAAATAAATCTTAAAATTTCTTCAGTAATAAAGTATAAATACTTACGGATTTCAAGGCAAATGGCTGCATTCTTCTTCACCGTAGCCTTTAATTCTTGAGGATATAATATATCTACTTGCTTCGAAATTAATTCTTTATTTAACCTTCCATTTTTTACCTAAAAATTTTATGTCGAAAAAATGAATATGATGCAAAATTTTGGCCAATAAGTTAGGCTATTGTTAAATTATTAAAGATTTCTATTACCGCAGTATGGTGAGCCTATTACCAAGTACTGAAAAAAGGATTAAGTTGTTAAATATTTTTTCTTATAAAACTTTTTTATGTTATATTTCGCTAAAAATAAACTTTTCGTATAAATCTTCGTTCCAATGACCGCCGCATTTATAAAGTACTATTTGTCTGCGGGAACAGGAATTTGACTCGTTATTAGGATCCTTGCCAGATGTAATGTAACTATCCGGTTATCTTGTAACTTTCATTAAAAAATTGTCAAAGTATTTACACCTGCCAGAAATAAACTGATCAAACGAAGACATTATTGAATGGCCTCCATCGACGGTATGATGGTATGGCATGCATACTTTGACAACTCTTAGGTTTAAAAAAGTATTGCAGTACTTCTGGAATGTTCTTCAAAGTAAAAGAGAACAACTATGCCGTTCAAAGGCAACGAATTGTATCATTCATTGCCAGATCCGGCGGGTCATCATCATCATCATTTCAACCGATGGACGTCCGTTGCGAAACATAGATATCTTGTAAAGTATTCCACAGAATACGATCTTGTGTTGTTTGAATCCAATGGCTCCCAGCGACTCTTTTTATATCGTCTTTTTACCTAGTGGGAGGTCTGCCAATGCTGCGCTTTCCAGTACGGGGTCGCGATTCTAGCGCTTTGAGTCCCCAAAGTCCATCGCTTCTGCAAGCTATGTGCCCGGCGAGTCATACATTTAAGAAACTAGCTGCTACGGCCACTGCTACTACCGCTGTTGCTGCAGCTAATGGAAGAACAAGAGGAGAAGAAGGGAAGGATGCGAAGAGAAAAAAATTGCTAAATTCCTTAATTATTATACTATTAATGAATATAGAATGAAGGCATGAATTGAATGTGTTGAATAAAACAACAAAGAGGAAGAGAGTTAAAAAACATGAACTAGTTAAGCACACAAATTAGCCGTTTTCTTTTTTGTGTGAAGTGTAGTGATTTATAAGAAAACTATTTTATTTTAGCGAAATCGCAAATAAATACAAGTAATCATTGACATAAGGAATACAATACCGTGGTAATAGAAATTATATCTCGCTAATAAAGAATGATGCCTTTCTGGCCAAAAAACATTATCAATATAACGCTTTAAATAAACCAAAAACATGAGATCTAAGGTATACATTCTATTCAATGTAAAAAAAATATTGCTACCGAGACTGATCTAAATCCAAAATGGTCCGAAATGCTGCGGAATTACCTATTTTTACTTTATATCTTAATTATAATTGAATCACACATAAACACAGACACACTTTAAAAAAAACTCTTTTGTAATATGAGATATATTAGTTCGGTAATTGTACAAAAATGTATAGGTTACCTACAAGATTTGCTCAGAATTTCAATGGAATACCAAAGAAAGCTGCTGTTGCACTGCCGTTGGGTAGAACGCTTGTTTTGACGCGTTTACCCAGTGCATATGCCAGATAACACTAGTTAAATAGTTTATAAATATAACAAGTTAAAACTTTTCCGAATTAATAGTATGCTTGAGTTGTTATAAATGGATTTAAAATAGGAAAATGTCTGACACCGGTAATTTATGCCGTTTTTGGATACTGCGGTAATACCTACGTTTATATTATTAAACCCTACCACAATATATTAACCAGATCCCTTGGAAAATAAAAATATAAAGTTAATTTACACAATTTTTATAACCAACCAATAATTTTTTATCCACATCATTGATTAATAAAAGAACTTTACATTTATCTTTTCTTACAACATACAATTATATTATCCGCTTACCACTTGAATTGTTGTATAGATACATGCTACGTAGCACATTACTTTATGTACCTCTACAAATCCTCCTTGCTCGATATTGTCAACTTCCTCTGGAAAAGTTTTACATAATTTTTTTTTATTCTCATCAATTTGTACCTATAATTAATAGTAAAATAAAAAAATTACTTAATAATTTCCACTAATAAAACTGTCAACTACTTTCCAAATTTACTGATAGAAAATAGAATTAAGTTTTCCTATTACAACCTCATTATATTATAGGTGTTTCGTTACTTTTTTATAATTAACTATTTATCTAAAAGTATGAGTATTTAGCATTAATAAATTTTGATGCACCATTTGTAACGCCATGTTTCGGCATACATTGTTTCTTCATCACCGTCATCGTCTTTTTCAATTGTGCTCTTGTCATCTATAAAGATTATTTAAAGAGAAATCACTAAGTAAATACAGATCAAAGTTTAAAGAAAAAATTGCGTGGGTAAATATATTAGTGTGACACTAAGATAGTGCCGAAAACTCATATTATTAAGAAATTTACATAGTTAAACTGAGAACTGACTGAAATTTGTTTATTAATTTAGATCAGTAAAGATGGAAATATTTATTAAATTTCTCTACTTTTTTTGCTATAAATTGGCTCACTACTGTTCCAACAGATAATGTTTTAAAAACTGATTAATAAATGTCAAAAGCATAATATGACGAATAAAAACGAAGATCATGTCACGTTTTATGGATGGTAGCTAAATAAACAAAGCTAATAAGCTAAAGGCTCAAATGATGATACATAATCTACATTGTTCATGGACAATCGCAACACCAAGAACTCGTAGCCACATTGACGACCTTTAGATATTTTGTTTTTGTCAAACTAATAAGCAATTAATAAAAACATGAAAGATATTTACATAAATATTTGAAAAAGATCTGCTTGTATTTGCACCTTGTAACCTAGTACTTTTCCTATAAGTTGACTATTTATTTATACTTTTACTTTCGTGAAAATAATTAGAAAACAACTTACCCCATAACATATAATTATATTTGCGATAACAAACCAAACATATAAGAAAATTCTTAACATTTCTTAATATCTTGTTTAAAACCTAAGTAACTTCTAAATATGTGTTTCTACTAAGCACAGATCAGTGAGTCCCATCTTATATAAATGCAGTTTAAACATCCTAAATAATAGAAAACCTGCCCACTGTTTAACGAAATTGCATATTGTTTAACAAAGTATGTAATGATGGGTTTGGCAAACATTTACCTCCGTTCATAATTAAATTTTTTGTTAGTCATGATTGTTCTATTTTGTAAACGCTTATATGAGAAAAGTAATAGCAGAACAAATTTTAAGTTTTGGCGCTAAAATATAAAATTCATCACTTTGGTATGCTAAAATATAAAAGCCAATTTATATAAAATGAACATTAACAATACATCTGGCCGCTACAATTTATAAATAAACAAGATATTGAAACTAACACATGTACGGCCTAGTCTAAATCTATGATTTTATATTGGTTTTAGACTTCAGAAAAAAGCTTTCATTTACAATAAAATCAATGTTACTTCATACAGGGCAATTTTTAAAAAAATTATTGAATTAAAAGGTTGTTTATTGCAAGTGAAAATTTATTATTCACATTTTTGTTGACGCGTGACCAAAAACGTTCCTTATTATTACGAAATATGTACTAAAATAAGGAATAGAAGTTAATAAGGTTGCAGAAATAAAAAAAAACTCTTTAAAACAAATGTATAATATTTTATGAACTAAAGCGTTTATGATATTCCGCCTATTAATCCAAAAATGATTTATAACAAGTGTTATTGATTTGAGAAATAATATGTTTTAAACCCGTATACCATACATATGTTTTGCATTCCGATAAGACGCTTCGCAAATGTATTAATATTTTTAACCTGAAATTTCAATAGAAAAAAGGTAGTTCAAGTTTCAATACGAATATAAATATTCAACACCTATGAGATTCAACAGAATAGAGCAGTGTGGTGGCCGGTAGCTGGCTGTGTCATTGAGAGTGTTTCAGGATAAATACCATATTCAATCATGAATCGCACGACAGAAAAAAAAAATTTATTCAAAGAAGTAAGTAAAAGTAGTAGAAGACAGAATAATAATGTGTTGTCGTGGTGGTAAAAAAGGCAATACTTATTTTTGTACATTTCTTACTAAAAAAATAATGTTGTCTTTGCAATACAGATCTACTATCAATCAAAAAACATTAATTATGTTCTTTATAAATATGTATATTATATTTTATACATAATGTAAAAAAACTCCATTCTTCTATGTACTTAATCGTAATCATATTTATTGCTGCTAAATTTGCTGTATAAATACTAAATTTCAGTTCAAGTTACATAGACTTTGTGAATGTATTTGAATAAAACGTAGTAACAATGTAATGAAGAGCGCTTACCGACATCTTTACAATTGGCCACAACAGCCTTCGTTCAGTCTCTCATTTCCGGCGGAAACATCACGTCAACTTAATCGCCGCATCGTAATTAAGTTTATTGTTTTTCACTTAGACCGTATATACTATGTGTTTAAGTTTGTGTAAATAAAATGTAATTTATTTGTAATTAAATGACACTTAAAAGAACATGTACCTGCCTTATAATTTATTTTTACTGAGATGGTTATAACACTAAAAACATATTCGATGAAACTTTATAACATTTGTAAATTATTTCTTTCATTAAAACTTTATAAATAATCTTTATAGTTATTATATCTTTATCGCAAGAAAATTATTCTACTGAAACTCCCTGTTGAATATCTAATTTAGTACAAGAAATCGACGATTTTCTAAAAAAATATCTTCACCTGTATATTGAGTATGGAAAATCATGCATTGTTAAATGATTGATAAATTACACACCCGGAGACAATACAAACACTTTAATAGCTTATTAGTGTCATATTTAATGAAGAATGCGGTAAAAGAAGGAAAATTAATAACAGCTATTACAAAGCTTATCATTTCACATGAAACAAATTACATAGTACACAAACCAAAAAATATATAATACAGTTTATACAAAATTGTAACTTAATATACGTACGGAAAGGCTAATTTTAATCTTAGTCTACCATTAGTAATTAGACTGGAGGAGATATTAATTAACTTAGGCGCTAACAATTATTTCTAGGAACTTCAATTAAAATAGTGACAATAAATCTAATCGGGGACAGTTGCAATTTATTAACAATTTATAATAATATATATGAATATGGATGGTTTGCATGAAAATCATGTAAACATAATATCCATAAGTATGCGTTTAAATTTCTGACATGTATTATTAAAAACTTGTGTCAATAATTTGGTATAATTTATTTAAAAAATTACTTTTCCCAAATCAAATAAATTATACAAGTGGCCCATACAAAATTCTGAAACTTTGGGCAGCCACAACTCGGGAACCCGACCATATGCCAACAAAATTCCAGCTCTGATCTTATCTAAGCGAGATCTGTCTGTATGAAAAATTTCAGTCTCCTACCCCTTGTAGTTATCGAGATTGAAAATTGTTGACGGACAGACGGATGGATGGACATTGTAGTTTAAATAAGAATGATTTTAAAGTCGCGAATAGACCAGGCTTTTTTTAAAATAAATGTATACTCTGACTATGTCCACTGTGATTATTTTCAATATTTTAGTCTGGTTTATGTATACCTTGTCCACGATGAGCCATTATTATATACACCGCACGAATTTTCATTGGTGTTAAATGCTACATGATCATCAATTAACTGAGTTATCATATAAATGAAGCAATTTGCATCAGCATTTTTCAGATAACCGCAGGCGATGTCTGTTTTGACTGCAGTAGCAAAATTTCTAGTCGTTATAGCGATATCTGATGCAGTAAGTAGAGTATATGCTTAATTTATAAAATTGTTAGAATGAAATATTTTAAGGTAAACTTGTAAACCCCCATGATACACAGGCTCAGCATTTCATAGGAACTACTTTTGAACAAGGAAAAAAAAATTGTTTTATCTCAAAATAGTTAAAAACTGTTTATAATATAAAGGTCAAAAGGTATAACGTAATTTAAAATGTTATTTCCTTATCAGCGCACTAAAGAAAGAAAAGGCAAGAAGTTTTATTAAAAACTCTTGACTTTACTAAAAGGTGCCAAAAATTACTGCATTTTTTTACTATCATAATCATCTTTAAGATAACTAAACTAAAACAAAAATTTTATTATAATCTTAACAATCGCGTTAGGTTTTTAACTCCTTGTGTTTGTAGTTTTATTTTATGGCTCTGTAAATCAGAGTCCATGTTTGCCTTAATTTCTTATTACTTATTATTGTTTAGTTGTATTATTTTACATCATTATATTACTATAGCAATTAACATTTTGCTTTTCCTGCATATATTTAGGCTGAGACTGACTGATATTTAATACAAAATCAAATGAATCGATTGTTATATTACTTGTTTTCTATTTATTTTTACCACATACCTTTTTTAATATTTTTGTACAATTTTCAAAAGCTATCCCAAATTATCTTATTGTATAAATAATAACTGCCTAATATATACTCCTTAACTGCACAAGAGTTGGAGACAAGGTCACCTGTTACACGGGCTTATAACCTATCACAGGCATTAACGATCCACAAATGTACTGACAAAAATTTAAAGATAACTTTAAAGTTTTTTTCTAATTTGCTTTGGTTTGTGAGAACAAATAAATATCTTTTTTTAATTGTTATATTTACATTTATTCCCATTCCCAATTCATGTAAGTTACGTTACTTGCAGATGACACTGAAACAATTAATGTCGACAGGTAAGACGATGAGGAAGTCGTGCCAACCCAAAAATAATGTGGAAGATGGTGAGCATTGATTTAGAAAAATTTAATTACTTTTTGTGCAAATAAAAGTGCTTGTATACAATTAGTCCTGCAATGATAAATATATAAATTATCAAGATGAAGAAATTACACTAAAAGCTCATGTACATCAATGATGTTTTAAACATAACCTAAGACAGACGTACGTAAAGGTCTTTTTAAGGTTCATTGAATTATTAATGAGATTCCCCCTATGTCCTCAGCGAAAATCGATCATATCAACGATGGAGTTTTCGTCGAGGAAAGAGATGTGATGTGCTATATTGCATGCATGATGAAAATGGCAAACACGGTACATAACAATTTTTATTATAATTTTTTAAATTATATATGTTAATACTATATTTAACTATATTTGCAGATCAAAAACGGTAAATTTAATTATGAATCTGCCATAAAACAAGCTGATATGCTTTTTCCAGAAGACATAAAAGAGCCTGCGAAAGTAGTAATAACTGCTTGCAGAAAAGTTGGTGAGTATTTAATGTGAAAAACCGGGATTATTATTGCGTGATTTTTTTTTTAATTCCAACAGACAACCAAGATTACTACTAATAATCTATTTTATTAATATTTCCAGGGGATTCCTACAAGGACCTCTGTGAGGCTTCGTTCTTCATCACGAAGTGTATTTATACCGAAAATCCCAAAATTTTCTTTTTCCCATAGCATCAAAATAAGTATTCAACAATTTTTTCATGCCGATCCTGTTTTAAAAAGTTTAAGTATTATATTAATTCTGCTACAATGTCAAATGCAAGAAATATATATTTCGTTTTTTAAACGATTTTTGGTAATTTTTATTAGCTTTGATCATAACTGATTCTTAAGGATAATAGCTACTATATATCACTGGAATGATCAACAGTGCATTATAAATGTTTAATCATACAGTACAAACAAAAGGAATTGACTTTTTAGAATAAACATGAAAACTGCGGTTTACTTGTATAATTTTATCACTCAAAACGAATCCAATACGTAAGATATATATCAAATCAAAAAAAATATCTTATTAATGTTTAATAAATAGAGATTTAAATTGAGTTTCTTCATTCTTACACTACTTTATGTCGTCCTATATATTCCCCTTTTTTCCGGAGAGTTAATATACTCTTTAATAGTTAATATATGCTTTAGCAGAAATAGGAAACCTTCGACCCTAGAGGGTCTCCGACAGTAGATATATTTATATACACATAAAATTATATAAGTATGGAATAGTTTTAATTTCAACGATGACTTGACGCATGGTAAATATTTTAAAATAATACAATAAACGTGTCCTTTTAACACAAACTACATTGACATTGTAATTTTAAATCCACAAACTATAGTCAATAGAAACAACATCCGATAAAATCTTAATTTAACTTTAAGTGTGTCCGAAAATTTTGAATAAAACTATAATTACTGAAAGATACTTATCATTGATGACGATAAAAAAAGAATTATCTTGTTAGTAATAACAAACAACGTATTTTTTTCGGTTTGTAATAATAGAATATAAAGAGCCATTTTCAACGAATATTTATACAGAAGAGCATAGAAAATCAATTCGTAATGTTTATCTTGCAATTTGTGCTGTATTCCTGTATTGCAGGCTTAACATGGGTAAGTCCTTTATAAATGGTTATTATCATTTTTTGCGAATCATTATTTATTGACGCCCCAAATTATTAAATAAATTATTTCGGTAATATAAAATAAAATAAAAAATGGTGTCTAACCTAGTAATGGCTGATTGTAATAAATCTTAATATATATATGTAGAAACATATTTATGTAGAAAGAAATTGAATTCTGTTCATATGTAACAAAATAGTAAACTACTAAATACATTTTAATCTCTTATAATAATGACTTTTAACGTATCACTGCATATTACATACATCTCCATTATTCATATTTATTCAATATTGAAAACGGAAGCATTGGAAAATGTTATGAATTTAGAACGATCGCGTTAATACTTAACGCTTTATGATTATTGAGGTTAAATTAAGTTAAGCGGAACTAAAATTTACAAATATCTCACCATTACACACTACAATAGTTCGCAGTATATTTATCCTTATTGTATTGTATTTTTTTTTTTTTTTTTTTTTTTTGTTTTGGGGTTTTTTTCCGGGGGGTTTTGGGGGGGGCGTTGTTTGGTTTTCATTTAGTTGTTTGTTTTTTTTATTTT